>JAJIBD010008330.1:0-54424 GCA_021461705.1 Cryptotis parvus
TTCATCTAGTGTTCTGCCAATCCTGTTCAGGATGACTCGTGTAAACAGCTTGTAGATGATGGACAACAGGCAGATGGGGTGATAGTTGCCGATGTCGTGAATGTCTCCCCTTCTTGAACAGTAGAACTGTCCTGCTGGTTTTCCATTGGGAGGGTACCTTGCATTCGGACAGGTAGTGTGTGAAGAGCAGAGCTAGTGTATTGATGAGTACCGATGGCATATTCTTCAGGTGTTCAGGTCTGATTTGTCTGGGCCTGGTGCCGTTCCCTTCTTTACCAATGAGATGGCATGTCGGATTTCAGAAGGGAGAACGTTGGGAATGACATATCCATCCTGTGGAAAATGGTATGTGGGCAGGTGGATGTGGCTATCAAAGAAATTTGAGTAGAATTCCAGGATAATCTTCTCCATTGCCTTTCTGGAAGATGTGATAGATCCATCAGGGCATCGGAGGGCAGTCATCTTGGTCTTATAGTTGGCAAAGGACAGGCGGGCGGTGTGAGTGCTTTTCCTGGCTTCTGCTGCATCTTCCAGTATTTCTGCTCTTCTGTCTTTGAGGTCTTCTTTTATCGCTTCTCTGCACCGTTTAGCAAGCTTGGACGTAAGCATTTGTTCTCCTGAGGCTCGTGCCTTGCCACGTTGGCGAATGAGCTAAGAGAGTTTCTGAAGACAGGCGTCCTTTTGTGTCTTTCTCTGTCTCGGCATTCTTTGCACAATCATGGAGATGCTGAACTAGTCTGTTGTATTCTTCATCGATGTCGCCAATGGTTGTATCTTCCCTTGTTGCTGCAATGGTGCCAAAGAGTTCCCAGTTGGTGATTGTTCTGGGAGTTCTCTTCTTAAACTTTGCAGCCTTTTCTCCCAGCTGCATGAAGTAGAATTTTGCACGAAGGAGACGGTGGTCTGATCCTGTTTGGAATTTGGGGACAACAGCTACATCGGTCAGACAAAACCGTCGATTGAAGATGATGTGGTCAATTTCAAAGTGGAACTGTCCACCAGGGAGATTCACATGAACTGTGAGTTCTCATGAATAGTCTTGGTGGACACGATGAACTCAGATGGTCTCTCACCCTGTTCGTTCCATTCTAGGCCATGGGTCCCGATGTGGAGTTCTTCAGCTGATCTTCTTGGTCCTATCTTGGCATTAAAATCACCGAGTATGATCTTATAGAAGGTGTGATCTTTTTTTAGAACTCCTCCAGTTCCATGTAGAATTTCTCAATTTCATCTCCCTTTGTATGTGGATGTTGGTGCGTAGACAATGAAGATAGACATTGCTGGCAGTGGGCCACATCTCTTCAAGTGTAATCGTCCTATCCAGTTTGTTAGGCGTTCAAATGAATCAGTGTTGACGGCCATGTTCGTGTTGACAAGGACACCAATGCCACCGACACCTCTTTCGTCGCATGTTCCAGGAACAATTCTTCTCCGGTGTCAAATACAGCATGATGCAACTGACGCCTCCTTGTCTCAGTCAGACCAATGATATCGTAATTGATCTTTTTGTGCTTGCACCATCAGATCCTCAATATATGCTTCCGATGCCAGCGTACATGCATTGAAAGTACAGACAGTCATTTTAGTCCTTCTTCGTTTTGGCATCCTAGGATAGCCGTGAAATTTTATCAGGCACTGCTTGTTCGCCTTTCTTACTGCTGTAGTATTAAGGGCTCTTTCGGGGTCAGGAAAATAAACATTTTTGTTACTGGTTTTGGCATATCGAACACTCATCGGACAGCTTGCCAGGTTCTGCCGTGCAGGCGCTATACTCTCATTACTTTGTGGGTCTCTCTCAGAGGGGTGGGTAGAATATTCACAGCAATTTGGAGGTAAATCATGTGCCGCGCATCTTCCATGCGCAATGGGGAAAGCTGGTTTCTGCTCGAGAAATATTTGGGTATTATACTGGGAATTAATCGATTTCACGTAGGACTCATCTTCCTCATAAAAGTTTCCTGTCGGGCCCGTCGCCTCCGGGGGTCCCGGAAGCAGCCGGATGGGACTCGTCCATCACACTAGCCACCATTTTCGTTGTCCGGACGCTGGGAAAATGTCCCACGACCAGAGGACCAGCAAAACCAGTTCGAGCCCAGGTAGGCGGCTCCAAGAGGCGGGAAGCACTGGGAAGTCGCCAGGACGGAGGCGTGGTCACCCCTTCTCCCTCCATCGTGACGAGCCCGGTTTCCCCGCCCAGGAGCCGCTGACGGCCCGGCATCCAGAGTCTTGCAGACGGCTCGGGAGGCGGGAGCCTGGCTCGGCGCCGGCCTCAGCTGACTATGGAACCCCGACGAGGGCAGATGGGCTTTGGGGGTGGGCCCGTCGCCTCCCGGGGGTCCCGGAAGCAGCCGGATGGGACTCGTCCCATCACACTAGCCACCATTTTCGTTGTCCAGACGCTGGGAAAATGTCCCACGACCAGAGGACCAGCAAAACCAGTTCGAGCCCAGCGGCCGGGCGGGCCACTAGGGTGGTGAAACAATGATGTTTTTTGGTACACTGCATTCCCGCGAACAGCAGGAGGGTTTGCTGAGAGGGAGATATACAGAGGAAGGAGATGACATATAGAGCCCGCCGGGTGGTTGGGATTCGGGAGGGGGGGGAGACAGGACGTTGGTGATGGGAGATGGGTTCGGGTGGAGGGTGCATCTTGGAACCCTGTGGAGCCAGGACTCCACATGAGCATCCTTCAATTAAAAAAAAAAGGAGAAAAGGTGGAATAAATAAATAAATAAATAAATAAATATCTGCAGGGCTAGCCACAATGTGTAAAAAGAAGAGGGAGAGAGATGCAGAGATAGAGAGAAAGAGAGAGGAAGCAGGGCTACCTGCTATTAAGGCAGCCTGGGGGGTGAGTGGGAGGGGGTGGGGTACATTGGTGGTGGAAATGGGGTACTGGTGGAGGGATGGGTGCTGGAATACTGTATTACCAAGAACCAATTGCACCTTTGTAATTGTATGTCTCACGGTGGTATAATAAAGAATAAAAAAAAAAGTTTCCTGTCAATGCAATTACTTGAGAGATAAAACCATTAGAAATCCAGAGCAAATCTAAAGATAGAGAGCGCTTTACACCGAAGCAAATGGGTACCCCTGAACACCAGTGTGTGTGAACCATTAAACCCTTCAAAATCAATAGACATGTTTGCATCCCTATTTAATTTGATCTCTCAGCATTAATTGATGGAATACTCCCTTTTTTATTTGAAACATCTTTACCACAGGTATCTGAAAGACCAAACTTTCTTATTTCTTCAAATATAATTTTCTCTTTAAAGAGAAAATATTTTCTCTTATGAAAAATGAACTAGTTCCAGAGGCCTCATTCACTCTCAATGGAACAGACATCTCTGAATGCAGCAGTTATGTGTACTTAGGTCGAGAAGTCAACATGATGAACGACCTAAAACCTGAGCTGTGCAGGAGTAAGAGAGCGGCATGGAATGCCTTCAAAGGTATGGAAGAAATAGCTAAAAGGACAAAGAAACTCCGGCTCGGGAACATCTCTTTGACTCCACCGTTCTCCCTGCATTAACATACGCCTCAGAGACTTGGGCCCGAGGAAAGCAGGATGAGAATGCTATTCGGGTATCCCAGAGAGGAATCGAAAAAGCTATGCTTATATATTTCACGCCTCACTCAAGTGAGAGAAGGAATCCGGAGTTCTGACCTCCGTCACTGTTCCAGAATCAGGGACGCTGTCTCATTTGCCAAGGCATCGAAAATCAGATGGGCTGGACACGTAATGCAATTTGGAGACGACCACTGGACTAGAGCCATTACCGACGGGATCCCATGGGATGTCAAAAGATCACGTGGCTGCCCACCTACAAGATGGTCACACTTCCTTGTCAAGACCCTGAAGGAACGGTTTGAGGCTTTTTATATTCCTGAATCAACCAGATGCCATTGGGCTACATTGGCACATGATAGGGTCCAATGGAAATGTTACTGGCGCCCGCTCGAGCAAATTGATGAATGACGGAATTCAAATGATCAAGTGATCAAGTGATAATTTTCTCTCATACCCCACTTGTCTATTGTATATATTCTTATAATTACTATTCAGTGCAAGTTTTTTCTAGTACCCCATTCCTTGCCCTAGGTTATATGAGATGTGTTTATTTCTGTAGGAAGATGTACTAATGGGAAATGAAAAAAATTCATCATTTATTGTTAGAGAAATCAAATAAAGATGACAATGCAATACCAACTCATACCAGTGAGAATGGTGTATATCAACAATACTGGGAATCTGTTTGGGTGGATATGTAGTAAAAAGGAATCAACTATTGGTGAGAATGTTGTCTGGTTCAATTTCTATGAAAAAATAGTATGGAGAGTTACCAGCAAATTTAGAATTGAGCTTCCATGTGACTAGGATATTTCACTTCTGGTTATTTATCCCCTGGATATGCAGCTGTTAGGAAAAGTGAAATTATGAAATTTGGTTATAAATGGATGGACATGGAGAGGATCATGTTGAGTGAAATTAGCCAGAAGGAAAAAGTCAGATATAGAATTACTACATTTATTTGCATGACATATATATATATATATATATATATATGTGTGTGTGTGTGTGTGTGTGTGTGTCTGTGTGTGTGTGTGTCTGTGTGTGTGTGTACATATTATGATACCAATATCCAAGATCAGGCGAAACATGGATCAGGAGGTCTTGTCAAAGGTGGAAATTATCATAAACGGGTGGGAGTCAGAAGCTAGGCAAGACAGAGAAGGGAACAGTGTGCTAATAATTGTCAAAAGTGCTAACACCAACCTAGAACTGGGCATTAAATGCAGGCAAAAAGATACACATGACAACTCTTAATGTATGCATTGTAATCCACAATGTGGAAGGGAAGGAAAAGAGAAAGAGAAAGAAAGAAAGGAATAAAGAACCTGCCATAGAGGCAGGCTAGGGAAAGGGGAGGGAATCCAGGACATTGGTGGTGGGAAATGAGCACTGGTGGAGGGATGGGTGTTGGAACACTGTATGACCAAAACCCCAATGTGAACACCTTATGAACTTGCCACCCCAGCAGAGCCTCTCAACAAGCCAGACGACCCCCACTCCATGAGAGCTTCCATTTTCCACATCCTGACTTCTTTCTTGTCAGAACACCCAGCAGACCAGCCTATCACAGCCCGGCTTGTAAGCGGCCGCTTGCGGCAGCGTGGTTCATCAATAATTGCAGGATTTAGAGATGACTACAAGAGCATGCTACCCGCATGGCAGAGCCTGGCAAGCTACCCATGTTGTATTTGATATGCCAAATACCAGTAACAATTATAGACCTCATTCCCATGACCTGATGGAATGGTTTGAGGCTCTTTATGTTCCTGGAGCAAGCAGGCTCCCCTTGGGCTCTACTTGCATGAGACAGGACATATGGAGAAGTTACTGGTGCCTGCTCGAGCAAATCGATGATGAATGGGAAGACAGTGATACAGTGACAGTGTATCCAAACTCCCTGTACTCTCAATAACCTCTCTAGTGAAATATCACTCTCTATAGTAAAATTAAAATGTCAATTATACAGTTCAGAAAATTGATACATTGAGGAGCTAAGTTCAATAATACAATGATACATTTTATTGTTGGAAATTTAAGTAAGAAAAATAAAGAGAATATTGCCTTCAGTATAGGCAGTAGACTTAGGAACATTGCCTGCCCTCTCTGCTTCTGAATCAAGTAACTCTACCAGACTAATCCTATTTCCTATGAAGAAAAGTCAGTAGGTGCTTTTCCTCTCAAGTTCATCTTCTCATTCACCTCCAAAGTACTGTGTTGAGTCTTTTGTACTATTCTTGCTCCACTGCTTTTCCATCACGGAAAGTCTTCCCAGTCTTTCCCACACTTTCAAAAACTAGCTTTTTCCTCAAGGTTCTCTCCAAACACTACCCCTGTTTGCTCTTATCACTGTATCACTGTCACTGTCTTCCCTTTCATCATCAATTTGCTTGAGCAGGCACCAGTCACATCTCCATATGTCCTGTCTCTTGCTAATAGAGCCCAAGGGCATCTGCTTGCTCCAGGAACATAAAGAGCCTCAAACCATTCCATCAGGTCATGGGAATGAGGTCTATAATTGTTAGTGGTATTTGGCACATCAAATACAACACAAGTAGCTTGCCAGGCTCTGCCGTCGGGTCAATGGTCAGGTGACCTGACCTGAAACCCAACATTAACCTGTCCATTGCCAGGTATGGTCCAAAAAGCAAAACAAAACAAACGATGGGTCTGAGGGAGACGTGGCGCAGAGGCCTATCGAGTTCCTATTCTGCATGGGAGACGCTGCCTGGCTCTGCCCAGGCTGGACCTGTGGGACTTTTTACACCATCCGTGTGGCAACTTCCAGGCCTTCAAACCCTCCTTGCCCAGGAAGGGCAGGACACGGGCAGCTCATTGAGGAAACAGCCCTTTCTAGCGCATTCTGCTTGGAGTGCTGATGTCCTGTCCTGCTTTGTGCCACCGAAGAGGCAGTCACGTGGTGCCCTGCAAGGGTTATGAGACATTGTGGCTTCTACTTGACCTTCTCTCTGCCCTTGATAATAAACTAGAGTTCATATCAATCAGTATTCATAACAAATTGGTTAGTAAAATCGTTTTCATTATTAACTTTTCTCCTGATAATTTTCCATCTCTTATTCATCCTCCTTTTCCACTACAGTATTAGCAAATATAGATTATAGTATATGGATAAGCATTTGGATACATGAATTTGAATGATTTTCTTGATTTAGTGCCCTTTGTCTCATTCTCACAATTCTGTTGTAAGATAATACTTCAATCTCTATGAATAATCCATTCTATTCCAGAACACTTTTGATACCATAGAGAATCCCAAACAGCTTTCCATTTCATCTATTGATAGTCATTGTATTAGATGTTAAAGCAGGAATTAAATGTTAGTTTATAAAATAATAAATCATCATACACAAGTGTTAAATATATTAAATGTTAAAATAAAACATAGCTTAAATTTGTAAAGCAAATGATCTATGAGAAGAATAGAAATTTCATTTATATTTTTAAGTCTCTAATACTTAGCCTAATATGACAGCTAGGTTCGTTTTTCTTTCTTTCTTTCTTTCTTTCTTTCTTTCTTTCTTTCTTTCTTTCTTTCTTTCTTTCTTTCTTTCTTTCTTTCTTTCTTTCTTTCTTTCTTTCTTTCTTTCTTTCTTTCTTTCTTTCTTTCCCTCTTTCCTTTTTCCTTCTTTCCTTCTTTCTTTCCTTCTTTCCTTCTTCCTTCTCTCCTTCTTTCCTTCCTTGTTATTCAGTCACTATGCCATAGAGTTAGCAGGCCCTTAATGTTGGGTTTCAGTAACAAAAAGTTCCAACACCTATCCCTCCACCAGTGCACATTTCCCACCACCAATGTGCCTCTTTACCTTATGACTTACATATTCTGCACTCAATTTTTATACAGTGGACATTTACCACTATTTTTGTCATGGTGTCATGACAAACTGCCTTTCCAACTGCCTTTGCCTCAAGAAGTTGAAGTAGGCTTCCAACAGTGGACCAAACTTCCTGACCCTTGTTTCTGCTGTCCTTAGATATTGGTTTCATATTATATTTTTTACACCCCACATATAAGTTTAATTATTCTGTCTCTGCCCCTCCCTCTCCTCCTGACTTATTTCACTCAGAATGATATTCTTCATATCCATCCATTTCTCAACAAATTTCATGACTTCATTCTTTCTGACAGCTATATAGTATTTCATTCTGTAGATGTACCATGGTTTCTTTAGCCAGTTGTCTGCTCTCAGGCATTTGGGTTGTTTTCAGATTCTGGCTACTGTGAATAGTGATAGCTAGATTTCTATATCAACTTCTTTGGCAACATTACATATCCCATGCATTCTGAAAAATATGCTACATACTTTGAAATGTAGTTTTTTTTAATAGAAAGAATTAGAAAAGAGTATTAGTAACATTGTACAAATAATTTTTAGGGAGCCTTTCTAGAGGTGCTTGAGTGTCCCATGGTGCTCTCCCAGTGTAGCTTGACAGAGTTATGGATCTGATGGTTCATTTCTAGGGCCAAAATGTCTAAAGGTTTTATTCTAGGATTAAACAGTGAGATGTTTATGGGCACAGCAGTTATGGGTGTAACTGCCATGCCAAGCAGCCTGGGGGCTTGTGGTGCCGTGAATTGAATTAGAAATCTCACACATAGAAGTCTGCACTACAGGTGTTCAAGATAATCCCCAGTTTTCTGAAATAGTTAAAATTTTTTATACCACCGTGAGATAAACAATTACAAAGATGTTCATGTTTGGGTTTCAGTCATACAGTGTTCTAGCAATGATCCCTCCACCAGTGCCCATTTCCCACCATCAACATCCCTGATTACCTCCCCCTTCCCCAGCCTGCCTCTATGACTGGATTTTTGCATCTTCTTTCTCTCTTTCCTCTCTCTCTCTCAGACTCTCTCTCTCATCCTTCTCTTACACATTGTGGCTTTCAATGCATACATTTATTTTTTTTATTTTTTTAAAAATTTTTATTATACCACCGTGAGACAGACAATTACAAAGTTGTTCATAATTAGTTCTTGGTAATACAGTATACCAGCACCCATCCCTCCACCAGTGCCCAATTTCCACCACCAATGTACCCCACCCCCACCTGCCCACCCCCAGGCTGCCTCAATAGCAGGTACCCCCATTTCCTCTCTTTCTCTCTCAATACATACATTTAGAGGTTATCATGTATATCCCTTTGCCTATATTCAATGCTCATTTCTAGGCTGGCATTATCATTTCCAACAATTATTAGCACATTGTTCCCTTCTCTGTCTTACCTAACCTCTGACTCCCACACACTTGTGGTAGATTCCACCCATGACAAGACCTCTTGCTTCAAGTTTAATTTTTTTCCTTTTGGGTTACACCCAGAGATTCTCAGGAATTACTTCAGCAGTGCTCAGGGGACTATATGGGATGCCGGGGATCAAACCCAGGTTGGCCGCATGCAAAGCAAATGCCCTACACCCTGTGTTATTGCTCCAGCCCCATGTTTTAAAATTTTTTTAGTATTTAAAAATTTTGTTATACCACCATGAGATATGCAGTTACAAAGCTCTTCATGATTGGGTTTCAGTCATATAGTGTCCAGCACCATCCCTCCACCAGTGTGCCCTTCCCAACACCATTGTCCTCAGATTCCCTCCTCCTTCCCCAGCATGCCTCTGTGAAAAGAGTTTCAATCTCAGGGATTACCTGTGAAACGATGTGAAAACCCGAGGGTTTCCTGAATTATAATTTTGAGAGCCATTTCCTCATATTTCTCTTATTTCCTTGAGTGCTGGGTCTAAACTACATTGCATAAAATTTTTATTTCCTCAGAGAAGCTCAATTAAACTCTTCTTTGAAGTTCAATTGAGTTATTCTTGTAACACATGAAGAAACAGAAACTCAACATTTCCCAGCCAGTTCGGAGTTCTAATCGTTTATTCTTTAGTGCGATGAAGAAAAAGGGTGTGAAAGAATAAACAGGAATTTTAGGAACCTGAGATAGCTTAGAGAGGATATGGATGTGGAGTCAGGACTAGTGTATTAATACAAGAGGTTTTGCTTAGATAATAGAATTTTAATGTTTAGGACATGGCTGGGAGTTGGTGAGATCTCCTGTGTCATAAATGATCCACTTTGAGCCTTTTATAAAACCATATAAACTACTTTCTCATACCACTCATAAACCTCTAATGACTTGACATGCATAGGTTGTAAGTTAACTGTTTAGTTGAAAACATACAAGGGTACCAAAAAAGTTGGGCATCCCCTTACATACTACAAATGACCTTTACCGAAGAGCTTTATTTTTTGTATGAGTGAATCATGCAACCTGAGGCTAATGACAGTTTTAAACATATGTATTTATTTATATATTTATTTATTTATTCAATAACAGATACATAGCTACAATGCTGTTAATGATTGGGTTTCAGTCATACAAAGTTTCAACACCTATCCCTCCTCCAAAGCACATTTCCTACCACTAATGTTGCCAGTTTCCTTCCCTCAATGCCCCTCCCCCAGCTTCTTTCTGTGACTGACAGTTTCCTTCTCTCTCTCTCTCTCTCTATCTCTCTCTCTCTCTCTCTCACTCCCCACCCTTGTGCCAATACCATACTGTTTTGATTATTATCACTTTGTAGTACAGTTTGAAGTTGGGGAAGAGGTTGCCTCCTATCTTTCTTTTTTCAAGGATTGCCTTAGCTATTTGTGGGATTTTGTTGTTCCATGTAAATTTCAGGAGTGTTTGATCTACTTTGAAAAAATAATTAATGACAATTTTGATAGTGCAGACTGTATCTTGAAAGAATCCTCTCAGCAGGGACTTCTAACACTCCAGAGAAGTGGCTTGGTAACTGTGTAGGTTGTTTTGAGGGTGTTTTCTCTGATCTTCAATAAGTAGGAATGAAAAACTCTATAATATTTTCTAGAGTGTGTGACAAGTCTAAGATGAGGAAGGCTTTAGTTACAATGTTAGGAGAACTTGGAAAGAAAAGATTTCATACATAATATTCTTAAAAAGTGTAGAGTTTCAGGACGTTTTAGTAAAATATCAGAAAAGACTTCATAGGAAAGCAAAGGCACCAATGATGTTTCAGTAAAATTGGCGGTTATCCCCTGCCCATGGTCACAGGAGTGGTAACGTATTCTCTGACTAAAATCCAGATATCACTAATGGGATGGAGAGCAGTGTAAGATAGATATTGATAGAAACTCCTAAGGAGTCATGCGTGAAAGAATCCGGGAAGGGTTCCTGTTTAGCCTTTTATAAAGACACCAAGATGCAGGTGGGTTTCTCTCTTGAGACTTACTCTTGTGTTGCTCAATTCGGGCATGACTTTGACACTTGAGAAGTCAAACCATTCTGCTAATTTTCCAAAGCCTACTCTTCACAGGAGAAATGTCCTGACAAAAGGGAAATAAGATTTACGGCAGGTCAAAGAGATGGAGGAAGACAAAAAAGATTTCATAAACCTCTATGACTCCATTTTACACGGATTTTTGCAGAACTGTAAGTTCAATTGGATAATAAAGGATATTTAATAAACTTCAAGATAGTATTAAAAAGTGCTGAATTATGACTCATCCTATCATTCTAATGAGACTGAGTTTTCCTCATTGACCTTTTTGTCCTCTTCATTGCATTAACGTAATTATGTATTGGTTTTCATTGGATGTAACTTTAGGATACTAAGTATCCGTAGCTGATTTTATAGAATTGCTTAAAAGAATTTAACTCCAGCAATCCTTAGTGGGATGAAGACCAATATTTTCTTGGCATCGTACAGAATAGAGGTTTCACTGCTATTATTTAAAGAAATGTAGACTACTCCTTTTTGGTTTGGTCTCAAGGAATTTCTGAAATGTGTTCTTTGAATTATTAGCAAATTAAAAGTGTAGAAAATATTGTGTGTCTGCAGAAAATGGAACAATCCTCCCAGACAATGAAGGACAGCTGCTGAAAGGGAGACTGGATTAACAAAGGAGCAAGTGTATGAAAAGCAATGGTATTTGCTCAGACACTAAGTTTCTTTCAGCCTCTTAGGCTGGTGGTGGTGACAGAGCCATCTGTCCGATCGTTTTGCCCTCTGTAGTCAGTCATTAATTTTCCACAAGGGCTTTCAGTGACAGCTCCTTCATAGTGACCATACTTGGACACGGGTGCATGACACGCTTTAAGAAACCAGCTTCTAGGATTCAAGACTTATAACGCTGAGTATATGGAGAAAAAGAAACAAAAATATATAGACAAATCAAAGGCAGGTTGAAAAATTAGACACAAGTTATTTGAAAAAGCTACTCTCCTTATTTGTATTAAATTTTATCTTAGAAACCCTGTGCTCTATGAGTATAATTCGATCCACTTATAATGGGGTTTATATGCAATGGAATAGTTTTCTGAGTAGAAAGAAATGATACTGTTATTTCTGAGATCAAGATAAAGGACAGAAATACGATTCTCCTGCATCTTACTTTGAGATAGTTTCATTTCTTTTTTATAACAAGGACTATAAGATCTTATTTTCTCTTCTTTTCCCCAGTGTGTTCTCACTGTCTCTGTCTGTCTGTCTTTATCCCCCTCTGCAGCTGTTCTTCCCTCACTACAAATAATATGTATACAACGAGTATTTTACAAATATACATCAAAATAGTCGTGCTTGTTTTACTACTGCTTGTTCTGTATTGTTTGCTAGAGAAAATGCAAGCTTGGTTTAGAGATTTAGTTTCTTATGAGGGAAAATTTCAGATTCACTTAAAATAATCTTCTCATAATATTAACCTAATGAAATTCACTGGTGTCACTGGGAATATTTCTGGATTTTTTTTTAATTTTAGAGGAATTTCAATAACTTGCAGGGAATTGTCTTGGTTCATTTGAAATTTTGTCACCTTCGTTGCTGTTCATTATCAGTGACCTCCATTTTGTGTGCTAAATATTTTTCTTTATTTTTTTATTTACTGGATTCATAATAATATAGAAAATTAGGTTGGAAATTATATTTTTTAAATGTCTAAGATCATTTGCATTTTTTTAGACTTCAGTCTCAGGTAAGAAATAAGGCTAAGTTTCAATATGGAGAAGATTTACTAATTAAATGCTTAATTCTAGTTGGTGAGAAAACAGTTGTATATGTAAGAATTTTTAGGACTAAGTATATAAAAAATTTAGAGGTCAGAGCAGAAGATTGATAAATACATTTCTATTGTGTTTACACATTTCAAAATAACAGTCTTACCCGAAGCACTATACAAATTCAATGCAGCTCCTATAAAACCCCCACTTTTTAAAATATGTAGACCAAATTCTGTAAAAATTAAAAAGTACTAAAATTCTTCAAACTGCTTAAATAGTACTAGAAAGAAGAAGATTGGAGGCTTCTCTTTACTCAACCTTAAACTATACAGTAAGCTGCATCCAAGACAGTGTGGTAGTAGTATAAAGAGAAACTCTTAGACCAATGGAATAGAATTGAGAGCCCAGAGAGAGACATTCAGGTATATGATCAGCGAGTCTTTGACAAAGGAGGGAGGAATGTGAAATGGAACAAGAAAAGCCTCTTCATTGTTGGGAAACCTGGTCAGACACATGATAAAAAATGAACTCATACCTCTATCTCACACATTACACAAGTCAATTCAAAATGAATTAAAGACCTTATATTAGACTTTCATTCATTAATTATAGGCATACACAGAACCTTCATGACATTAAATCTAGAGATCTCTTCAATGATTTAATGTCAAGGAAATAAGCAAAAATAAACATTGGGTCTACATCAAATTAAAAAAAAATTATGGGGGCGAGCAATAGTCCAGCGGGTAGGGTGTTTGCCTTGCGCCGGCCCATGTGGCCGGGATCGATCTCCGGCATCCCATATGGTCGCCGAGCACCGCCAGGCGTAATTCCTGAGTGCAGAGCCAGGAGAAACCCCTGAGCATTGCTGGGTGTGACCCAAAAAGCAAAAAAAAAAAAAATTACGTCACAAAAGAAACTGTGGGTAGAATAAAATAAGTCAATCCACGACTGGGAGAAAATATTTGCCTAGGGCCAGAGCTATAGCCCAGTGGGTAGGGCATTTGCCTTGCACGCAGCTGACCCGGTTCGATCCCTGGCATCCCATATGGTCCCCTGAGCATCTCCAGGAGTAATTCCTGAGTGCAGAGCTAGGAGTAACCCTTGAGCATTGCCAGGTGTGACCCAAAAAGCAATCAAACAGGCAAATAAATAAGTGAATGAATGAATGAATGAATGAATGAATGAATGAATAAATAAATAAAGGAAAATATTTGCCTAGTGCTCATCTGACAAAGTGTTGGTATCCAAAAAATATAAAGCAATTTTAAAACTTAGCAGCAAGGACAAATTCCATCTCAAAATTGGGAGAAGGGATGAACAGACTGCCTTCAAGAGGACATAAAGATGAACAACCAACAGTATGAGAAATTGCTCATTACTTATAATCAGTGAAATGTAAAGAAAAACAAGACTGAGATACCACCCTATATCAGTGGGACTGATACACATGAAAAATAACAAAAGTAACCAGTGTTGAAGTGGATTTGGGGAAGAGGAAAGCATCATCATCACAGTCAGTGCAAATGTAAACTGGTTGAACTTCTTTGGTAACAATATAAACACTTCTCAAAAACTAAGAATTGAGCTTTCATACTATCTAAAAATTCCACTTCTTGGCATATACAAAAAGGACCAAAAATAGTATTTTGAAAAGACATTTGTTCCCCTGTGTTTATTTCAGTGTTATTCACAGTAATCAAAACTTGGGGAAAAAACCAAGTGCTCAAGAAAAGATGGCTAAATAAAGAACCCCCCTCTCTCCATGTCTGCATATGTTTTGTGTGTTTATATGTATGTTATGTGTGTGTTCTACTAAAAGAAAAGATGAGATTACACACTTCACAGCAAGTGATACAGCTGATATAACTAGAGTGTATCATTCAAGAGGAGTCAACCAGAAGAAGAGGGACAAACACAGAATAATCTTTCTTATATGTGGGATATAAAGAAATATAGTAAAGGAACAAAAATGGCTAAAGGCAACAAAGCTGATCTTATCTGGGTGGAAAGGGGTTGGTTAAGAGGCATCTCTGTGACATTGGTGGAGGAAGCTCAAACTCTGATGGTGGGTGTGATGTGATGTTGGAGTGATGAATGCATAAAATGATAATTAACAATGCTATAAATTATGTTACAAAACGGGGAAAAGTCGAAGGATATTCTCTTTGTATAGTGCATAGTGTGTATGCACTATATTTTTAATAGTGTATGAGATAGCAAAAGAAGATTAGCAAAATATTGTTAATTGTTGAATATGGATGTATCAGTTTGTTAGGGCTCCCATAACAAACACTCATACAAAAAAGTATTTTTATTTTCAGAACCTGGATCTCTAAATTCCAGATAGAGGAATGGACAGATTTAGTTACTTTGAAAGCCTCTTTCTTCAACTTGCATGCATTTGACTTAGTGCTTTGCTCTTGTATGGTCTCTCCTCTGAATATTTATATGCTTCTGCCTTTTTTGTGTGTTCATAAACCTAGTATAATTTTAACACGATTATTCCTTTAAAATCCCTATCCAAAATATGCTTATATGTTGAAATACTGTGATTACACTTAATACATGAATTGGGGTGAACACAATCATTGCAACAGTTTATTACAGGTACTTATCAATTTATTATATCATTCTCGTTACTTTAGATAAAGAATGGATGAACAGTTTCACACAAAACTTTGATTTTGCATTGGATTTTTCTATTCAAGAAAAAAGAAGAGTTTACCTATCTGTTGATTTGTCATCTCTCTATCTAAATATATAATCTTCTAATAAGTGCAATTTCTTAAAAAGTTGATGAAAGTACACAGATTGTACTATTCATAGTTCTGTCCATGGAGTTTGATAGGATAAGTAGAGACAAAAACATCTTTTATATTCACTTTATATATATATATATATGTTTGTTATATTTTCTTCTTTATTCTCTCTGTTCAGTGGTAGTTTTTTTTTCAAATTTAGTAAAAATTAAGAATGTTGACACATCACTGACCAAGCAAACGGAATCAAAGATAAACAAATGGGATTATATAAAATTGAAAAGCTTCTGCACCTCAAAAGAAACGGTGACCAAGATACAAAGACAATCCACAGAGTGGGAAAGGATATTCACCCAATACCCATCTGACAAGGGGTTAATATCCAGGATATATCAGGCACTGGTAGCACTTCACAAGAAAAAAACAGCCAACCCCAACAAAAAATGGGGAGAAGAAATGAACAGAAGCTTCCAAAAAGAAGAAATTCAAATGGCCAAAAGGCATATGAAAAGTGCTCATCTTTAATCATCAGGGAGATGCAAATCAAAATAACAATGAGGTACCATCTCACATCACAGAGACTGGCACACATCCAAAACAGCAAGAACAACCGGTGCTGGCGTGGATGTGGGGATAAAGGGACTCTCTTCCACTGTTGGTGGGAGTGTCGATTGGTCCAGCCCTTTTGGAAAACAATGTGGGCATTCCTCCGAAAACCAGATATTGAGCTCCCATTTGATCCAGCAATAGCACTCTTGGGAATATACCCGAGAGACCAAAAAACACATAGCAGAAACACTTATCTGTACTTCTTTATTCATCGCTGCACTATTCACAATAACTAGAATCTGGAAACAACCTAAGTGCCCGAGAACAGAGGACTGGCTAAAGAAACTGGTACATCTACAGATGGAATACTATGCAGCTGTCAGAAAAGACAAAATTGTGAAATTTACCTGCAAATGGATGGACATGGTGACTATCATGCTGAGTGAAATTAGTCAGAAGGAAAAGGACAGATATAGAATGACTGCATTCATTAATGGGATATAAATAGATACCGGTGTTTAACTGAGTGGGGGCAATGGTAATGTCAGACTAGAACTCACCATTGAATGTACACAAAGAGACTTACATGATAAACCTTAAATGTCTGCAGGGCTAGCCGCAATGTGTAAAAAGAAGGGGAGAGAGAGAGAGAGAGAGAGAGAGAGAGAGAGAGAGAGAGAGAAAACGGGGGTACCTGCTACTGAGGCAGTCGGGGGTGGGTGGGAGGGGGTGGGGTACATTGATGGTGGAAATGGGGCACTGGTGGAGGGATGGGTGCTGGAATACTGTATTACCAAGAACCAATTATGAACACCTTTTTAACTGTATGTTTCACTGTGGTATAATTTTTTTAATTAAGAATGTTATTATAATTTCGTAGTTTGAGGTAATTAATAAGTAATTTTCGTTTTTACTACCAGGAGTATCCCACCCACACTGTAGAGCCTGGCAAACTACCCATGTCATATTTGATATGCCAAAAGCCAGTAAAATATATTAAAGTACATAAAACTTCATATTCATACTTTCATTATTAAATTTATTACTATACAATTAAAAAGTTTTCGAGTAGTTTTTTAGATTCACAATTACACAGTAATAGAAGCAATTTGACATATACTACTGACACCTACGTATGTACAACTTTTCCCAATGTCACCATCATACACAAGGGGAACACTGACAAGCTTTGCTATAACAGACAAACTTACATTGGAATGTACAAAACATGCTTTATATTTTATATAAAATATAATTTTAATAAAATATAAAGAGAACATTTTAATAAAATTTATATGCCATAAATAAATATGAAATAACTTGTTTACAATAGATTTAATAATGATGTGCTTTGGCAAATGTGTATTAACACATACTTACCTTTATGATAGCAATGAAGTTCATTACTGGTCCTAAACTCTGTTGTTTTCCATTAGTTCATACTTATTTTGCCATTTGACCTGTTGATCCTTAATAGACAACTGATTCTTTTTATCACTATAATTCTGTCTCCCAAAAATGCTTTTTTCTTTTCTTAAAATCCACTTTTATTGGATTTAAAAAATTAAATCACAGTGAAATACACTGCTACAAAGTTGTTGATGATTGGATTTCAGTCATAAAATATTCCAACACCTGTCCTTTCACCAGTGTACATTTCCCACCACCAATGTCTCCAGTTTCTCTTCTGCCCCCTCACTCCACACTATCAGATACTTTTCTTCTCTGTTTCTGTCTCTGTCTCTTCCTATTTAGCTCTCTCTTTCCTTTTGGACCTCATGATTTGCAATACAGAGACCAAAAGGTTATCAGCTATATCCCTTTACCACTTTCAACACTCAGTTCTTGTCTAGAATAATCATTTCCTAATATTATTATTATACTGGTCTCTTCTTTATCTTAACTGCTCTTTGCTACCAAGACAACTTGTGTGGCAAGCCTCAGAGAATGTTTTGTGATTGAAATCATACAGTACACATTTTTTCAGCTGACTTGTTTCACTTTGCAATATGTAGCTGTCTTCTAATTTTCAGTTTAATAGCATTTTTAGTTTGAATAATATTTTTTGTCAAAATGTATTTATTTATTTAGCCATTCATCCATTGCATGCCATCTTTGTACTTTTAAATCTGTAAATTATAAATATAGCTAGAACCTACCATCCCTCCAGGGTGCCTCGTGATCAGCTGGGCACAGGGAGAGCCGGTAGCAGCTCTGTCCCATGTATGTGAGTCAACATACCTGGGCTAGGCTTGAAAAGACTGCTGCAGGGTGGGTCTCGATGAGCCAGGCTGTGATCAGTTCTTCTGCTGGGTGGAGCTCTGACGAGAGGGGAATCCAGATGTGGAAAATGGCAGCCCTCATGGTGTGCAGGTTCTAGACCTGGCCCGCCACCCCAGCAGAGCCCTCGCAAGAAATCAGAGGAACCCCCACACCATGAGGGCTGCCATTTTCTACATCCAGACTCCCCTCTCATCAGAACTCCACCCATCAGAATAGCTGATCACTTCCCGGCTCACGTGGCTGCTTGCGGTGCCGCTTGCGCCACGTGGTTCATCAATAAATGCTGTAGATTAAAGGTGACTACAAGAGTATCTCACTAGAATGGCAGAGCCTGACAAGCTACCCGTGTCATATTTGATATGCCAAATACCATTAACAATTATAGACCTCATTCCCATGACCTGATGGAATGGTTTGAGGCTCTTTATGTTTCTGGAGCTAGCAGATGCCCTTAGGCTACACTAGCATGTGACAGGATGTATGGAGATGTTATTGGTGCCCGCTCAAACAAATCAATGATCAATTGGATGACAAGTGACAAAATTGATACAAGTGATAAATATAGCTTCTATATATAAATGTATAGATTTTTTATGTAAATAAATGGTAGATTCTTTAGGATAAATAACAAGTAGTGCAAATAATATGGTAAGAATATTTTTAGCACTTTAATAAAAATCTAAGAGCTTTCTAAGGTGTCTGCATTATTTTACAATCTTGTCCTAAATGAGAATGCCTATGTTTCTGTAGGCTGGTGATTTCTTGGTAGCATCAAATAGGGTCTATATTTTTGAGCATTCTACTAAATATGTAGTAATGTTTTGTTTTTCATATCCTTGATGTCATATGTTGTGAAACATTTTCAGATACTTGTTTGCCATCTCTTTAGTTTGGGTACAGTGCCTATAATTTTAGCCCATTCTAAAATTTAAATATTAGTTTACTTATTGTTGGGTTTTATTTTGTTTCTTTCTGTAGAATTTTGAGTATTATAATCTCTTATTTTACTGATAATTATCATTGTTATTTAATGTATATTAAAAGTAATGCCTAATATGTACCTAGATATTATAGACCTCATTCCCATGACTTGATGGAATGGTTTGAGGCTCTTTATGTACCTGGAGCGGGCATATGCCCTTTGGCTATCTCGCATGTGAAAGGACATATTGAGATGGTGCCGCTCGAGTAATCTTAATGATCTACGGGAAGTCAAGTGATCAAGTGATGTACTTAGATCTATATTTATTAGCTTAATAAAGCATATTAGCTTAATTTTATGTTTACGTATCACCATTCTGTGACTGTTTGCAATTATAGATTTGTCCTGTTGATAGTTTTATTAAATACCTCTTATCAATCACACTGAGATTTGATTATATGATTTGTTTATGCCTTTATGTTCATTAATGCCACCAAATCCTGTTTTGGATTTATTCCAGCAAAAAGGTTTACAATGGATAAATATGCTTGAAAAGATAAAATAATTTTTGCCCTTGTACTTTTATATTAGTTTGGTTGGGTATAGAAATGTATGTTAAAAGCAGTTTTTCTCATAATTTTTTAGGCATATTACTTATGTAGAAGTCTCACACGTGGAACCATTTGCTTATTCATTTCCCCCTCTCTTTTCTGGAACTTGTAGAATTTTCTCACTGTATTTGAGATTCCACAACTTTATATTCAGCTATAGAACATTTCTCTATTGTTTGACTAGTATTGATAAAAAATTTCAAACTGAAGCTGAATACTTTTCTCAGTTCTTGAACATTTTATTTATTTAATTTTCCACATTTTTTTCTGTAGGAAATATTGACACCAACACAAACAATGGAACATTTGCATTTAGGTATGCCAGTTTTTTAATTTTCTATGTATCTTTAATTTTTTGTATAATATTCTGAAATAACTAACATAGTTATGGGTTAGTTATTGATTTACTTTTTATCTATGATTGTTTTCCTGGCGAGTATTTTAAGTAAGTAAGCTCTATTATAATGTATTTTGGAAGGATGCTTCCTACATTTAATTATTTCTGAAGATAACAACGAGGCATATTTTAAATGTTCTAGTTATGTTTAAAGAATATTTCTTAGAATATCTTTTTCCTAGGTTATTAGTCTTTCTTGTCTTCTGCAGAAGCCAAATACTGGTGCACTCAATTTTTTACTAAATAATTCTCATATATGTAGTTTATAGAACCCATTTCTGTGTAGAAAATTAACTTGTGGTAATGACTAGATGTGTATATGTTTCCAATGTGCATATTAGTTTTGTGAGCATTGCCTATTCCAAATATTAGCTACTAGTTAGTAGGGGTTTTGCTTTGTTTATAAGAACTAAGTTTCTGTACTTTGTCTTATTTGACAATGTATCTATAATAGTTAACTTTTGTCTTTTGTTTTTTGAGAAATGCCTAGAAGTGCTCAGGGCTTATTTCTAGCACTGTGTTCAAGGATCACTCCCAGTGATGCTCAGGGAACCATATATGGTGCTGGGACTTGAATTCTGGTTGGCAACATGCAAGGCAAGTGCCCTATGTACTGTGCTATTTTGTGTCTTTTAAATAATTAAAAATAAATTTCAAAACATCATGAATATTTATTTTTATTTTGTTCCCATGCTGACTGCTCTCAGGGCTTCTTCCTGCCTCTGTGCTTAGGGATTACTCCAGGAGGTGCTTTTTGGGACCATGCACAGCAATGGGACAAAAGTTAGGTCAGTTGCATGTGAGATAAGCATCTTACCCGATGTACTATATCTCTAACCTTATTGAAAC
This sequence comes from Cryptotis parvus, assembly GCA_021461705.1. Lineage (NCBI taxonomy): Eukaryota > Metazoa > Chordata > Mammalia > Eulipotyphla > Soricidae > Cryptotis > Cryptotis parvus. Next base: position 20,978 of record JAJIBD010008330.1, read on the forward strand.
ATTTTTTTTTTTTTGCTTTTTTTGGGTCACACCTGGCGATGCTCAGGGGTTTCTCCTGGCTCTGCACTCAGGAATTACTCCTGGCGGTGCTCGGGGGACCATATGGGATGCCGAGGATCGAACCCAGGCCGGCACAGGCCGGCCGCGTGTAAGGCAAACACCCTACCCGCTGGGCTATCGCTCCAGCCCCTTATTGAAACATTTTTAAAGAGATTGAATGTTAGAGTATAATGGCAATAGCTGCCCTTTCACTGTTAGAATATGCCAATGCTCCTTTAACTTTTTATTTTTAAAGAATGGTTAGAGGGCAGTTACCTTTTAGGTATATTGTTAGGAGTATATTTCAATATAATCAGATAAACATGGATAGTTTTATTGAAAAACTTGTATTACACATAAAACATATGTATGTAATTAATATCTTCTTGGGAACTCCACTGCAACATTTGTGCGGCCCTGAGTTCTGCCTCAGCACATCATTGCCCCCAAGTACTGCTGGGTGTAGTTCTGTTGACCCCCAATTGCTGCTGAGTGTGTTCCTTTCAATGACTTCTGATCCTGTCTCCTTGCTGCTTCTTTTTTCTCACACGCAACTTATTGATATGCATGGCTGATTGAATAGGTCTTACGGCTAGTATGAAAAATATGATTTTTCGAGGTGATTTTATATAATATTTAGAATATAATTTTCTAAATGTTTTCCTCCTTTAAAATGAATGATTTTTAATTTTCTTATATCTTTAGAGTTTAAGAGAACCATAATATTGTTTAATTAAAAACTTTTCTTTTTCAAAGATGAAACCCACAGGGGAAGTAGTTACATATTTATCCACCTCCCCAAAGGAAAGACTATAGGAGTGAAACTGCAAAATAATCAGAGAAGAGAGGAGAGAGAATAGTAGGGTTAAGTAAACCACATTATTTATTATAAAATGTTTATCGTATGATGAATGGGCTTGTCTTTTTTCCAGGAAACTTTTTTTCTGTTGTAGTCAGTAGACAATCAGGAACCTAAAAGTGACTAAGAACAGGGAAGATTCCTGTTGTTAAGAAGTTTCTATGATATATAAAAACTTCTATAAAATTGGATGGTAAAGGAAAGAGTAAATACAACAATATTCCTTTATGGTCATATCACAAACTCTTGTAGTCTAAATTATTTGAATGAAATATTTGAAATTTTATTTCATCATATGACACTTACACTTTGTTTTTAATCCCTATATGGACTGATTTTGTCTAAGAAATGTATATGGCTGCTGTCTGTTCAGAAACTTTGTTATATGTGGGGGTGGGACATGTTCCTGGGTTTAGAGAATGATTTTTCACTCTGTCAGAGAGTGAAAAAATCATCAACAGAGCCGTTAATCTGCCTATCTGCAAAAATAGAAATATAACACATGTAAACATAATGTACGACTCTCATAATATTCATAGTTATGATGTTTCTCCACCAGTCGCCCTAAATGCCTGTATGCAGTTATGTTGGACACGAATGTGTGGTAACTTGAGCCATTGGCATTTTATCTTCTAGTGAGATGCTTTATTATCACCATGAATTGATTAAGCATTTTTAACACTCTCTGAGTAAACCAACCGCACCATCTATTTCTACCTTGGGCTTCTGTTTATGTTCTGAGTGTGCCAAACATCCAGACTAAATGAAAATATACCCTCCAGGAACCTCGCATGGCATCTCTCTTAACAAGCTGCAGCACCTCACCAAGGCACGGCTGCTATGCTGTGGGGAATCCCGGGAATCTTTAGCTTAACTCGCTGTGCCTTGGAGTCTCTAGCAGGCGTGAAACGTGAGCGGGGCGGGAGTAATACAGTGTGCGGATGATTGTCATTCCCTGTCTCTCATTTTGAGGGAAAAAAAAGCAGTGGTTCAAGGAACAGATTGGGTATCCCTGGGATATCTCGGATTTGTGGGAACATTCTTGGCAGCATGGGTTGCAGCCAGCTCTCTAAGGTTGCTGAGCGTTTGTGTTTGTGCATCAGGGGAGGAAGCTAAGCTCACAGCTGTTTGTGTTTTGCCCATTTTAACAGTGCCTGTCAAATCCAAATAAAAAAAGAGAATTGATTCCTGCTTACCTCTTCACTTTCAAAGGTAGTTCTGAGGCCTGGGAAGAGCAGCAGTATTGGGGGCAGGGAAGAGTTTGGCTCAATGGAAAGTGTTGAGATGATTCGAAGGGCTCATGCTGACAGAACAGGGGCAATTTGACCTTCTGAGGGGCCACATACGCAGCCTCCTACTGGTGGCTATTTTGGGTGCTGGAAAGTCTGCCTGCCCTGAAATATCTCCCCGTGCAGCCTTGCCAGGTTCTGTTACTGCCTCCAGGAGCGCCATTCTCTAAAGGCATTGTGTCTCTTGGAGGCCAGGGCACAGTGCAGCCTCCCATAGACTGGGCCACTCATTTAACCCGTAATGACCCGTTAGCCTGGAACCTGGCTACAATGAACAGCTACCAGCTGTTGGTAACCCAACACTGCCTTGCTAATAGAAGCTTTTGACAGCCTCTTCACATAAGTGGGGAAATGGGCGCTGCAAAGCTCTGGATCAGGCGCGTAATGGCTTCCACGGAAGCAGCCAAATTGCTCCTGGGATGGTGTCTCCAAACCCTCCTCCCAGGGCACGGGAAGGTTAGACGTTGGATCTAGGAGGAATGTACAAATGCAAACAGCATGAAGGAAGTGCACTCAAGTTCATGGGTAATAGATCCAATGTAGATTCCAAGAATTCTCGGCTCATGATCTTTCTCAATCTTTGTTTCCAAAGGAAAGCAACCGTCTAACCAGCTTGGTTTGATGCCATCCTGTGTCCTATTCTGTCACTGGTTAGTAAAGGCATCTGAGGGTTTCATTATAATGACTTCTATGAATCTAGTGAATCTAGGAGGCATTTGTAAAAGAAGAAACATGCTCTCAGAGGATAATAAGGTTGTGGGGTGTGTATGTGTGTGTGTGTGTGTGTGTGTGTGTCTCTGTGTGTGTGTGTCTGATTTATCACTCAGGATCCAATATTTTGGGTTCCACACATGTAGAACTTAACCATTCTCATTTGCTGCCTGGTGAATACTTAAATCTGGAAGGGGAGAAATGGCCTAGACAACAATAAACATTGCTGTCTTCTTGACTTGGACGATCCTACGGGTTCCTTTCACTCCGCCTCACTCTACCACATAGAAATGAAGACTGGTTTCTCAGTGCTCTCACACAAATAATGGCTGATTCTGAATACGAATCACTGCAATTCAGAAAACAGAATCACGTAGGAATGTCAGTCCAGCCTATGCAATTACACAATTTGAATGCGAAATGTATTGTATCAGTCTTGGATTTGGATTTTTCCCTTGAATCAGGGTCTTAAAAGTTACCCACCTTCCCTGCCTATTGGATGGTTTCTTGCTAAATGTTCCTTGAAATCCTTCTGTTTATAATCAAGGCTTTTTTTTCTTTGTTTGTTTTTTGGGTCACACCTGGTGATGCTCAGGGGATACTCCTGGCTCTTCGCTCAGGAATTTCTCCTGGCGGTAATTCAGGGGACATATGGGATGCCGGGAATCGAAACCGGTTGGCCACGTACAAGGCAAATGCCCTACCCGCTGTGCTGTCATTCCTGCCCCTAGTAAAAGCTTTTAAAAATAATCTTTTTTGAGATACTGTATTTTATGATAGTATTAATATAGTTTCATGCATACATCATTCCAGCCCCACACCTGCCACCAGTGAACCATTTCCTTCCACCAAGGTCTCAAAGGTTCTTCCCATTCAGCTTCCTTCCCCCATCAGGCTAAATTTTGCAAACCAACTTTCTACTTTCATTGTTTTTGGCAATTTTTTGTTTCTCCCTTACTGTGTCATCTATGAATCTTCGTTGTGAAAGAGACCATTTTTTGTTTACTCCTTTCCTTTTATTGCACTCATTGCACTCAGCATGGTACCCTCAGTTCCATCCACCCAAATTGTATGATTTTTTTCCAGTCAGGATGTTTTTTATGAACAAAACATCCTAAGTTCTTAGGGCAGTAATATGACCCAACTTCAAAAACAAACAAACAAAAAATTCCACTCATTTACTGGCTTTGAGAGAGAAGACTATTATTGGCGATTACTTTTGCAGCTCTTGACCTGGACTTTTCTTTTCTCCAGAGCAGAGTCCTTAAAGTCTTTGAGTTAGTCTTTCATTGATTCATTACTTTAGATGAAGTTTTCCCGGAAAAGTCTAGGAAACTTTCTCATGCTAGTCACACCCTTCCAGGCCAAATATTCACCTTGGAATTACTCTGGACCAATGTGCCATTTTAACTTACCCCTAAGTTTTGTCTGGATCAGAGGAGACAGGTTCTCAGGCTATAGCACACTGACATTTTTACAGAACTGACAAAAGTTCTTGAGAATGCAACTATCTCATGTGAGAAGCTAGAAAATGTTGGGCCGCCCAGTGGGCTGGTGCTGCGTGTGACAAAAAGAGTTTACTTTAGACAGGAACTAACAGGGGCAGAGAGCCAGGCGCACATTGGTGTTGTTGAGGTGCAGTATATGTATATATTTGAACCACAAAAACAACAACACTGAAAACATTAGATTAAGTCTTAGCCAGCTGGTTTACCCAACTGATTTTAGACTTGCTAGGATCTACAATTCCTAAAGTAAATTCTTTCTGGATAGACAGGTGAATGGACAAATTGGTAAATCGATCAATATTTCCTGTTGGTTTTATTTCTCTATACATTCTAATGATAGATAATAATAAAGATATATTCATTACATGTCAATATTGTGTCAGAGAGAGAGAGGAGGAGAGAGAGAGAGGCCTGCCATGAAGGCAGGTTGTGGGGATGGGGGAAATGTTTGTTGTTGGGAAATGTGCACTGGTGGAGGGATGAATGCTGGAACACAGTATGTCTGAAACCAAATCATAACCATTTTTGTAATGGTCTGTTGCATGATGTTTCAATTAAAAAATTGTGAAAATATTGTGCCCTTTCTTTCTTGGCTTTTCCCTCCCTTTTACAGACCCTGCCTTACTTTGTTCATTGGATAATACAGAACTAGTAATGATATTTGAAATGAGAGAAGTATATGACAATAATCATTCTTTGGTAAACTACTACTAACTACTCCCTAAGTCCTCATGTGGTAGAAGCAGCTAGAGTTCTCTTAAATCTCCTTTTTTTTTTTTTTGCTTTTTCGGTCACACCCAGCAGCGCTCAGGGGTTATTCCTGGATCTGCCCTCAGGAATTACTCCTGGCGGTGCTCAGGGACCATATGGGATGCCGGGGATCAAAGCCACATGCAAGGCAAAAGACCTACCCACTGGGCTATCGATCCAGCCCTGTTAAATCTCCTTTTTATAACACCAGCCTCACTTATGGGAACTCTGCCCTCATAAATAGTAATAAAGACAATGAACAATAAACAGAATAATAATGTATATTAACTGTTCAATTAATTAATCAAATTAAACCGTCAATTGCTCAATTTCACTTGCCAACATTTTCAGTATTTAATAGGGATAGGAGCGAATGGCTTTTGAACTGGTAGGTGATAGACAATTTTCGTTATAAACAAAAGTTCTGTTAAGGAATATTGTCACTTAACTTGTCTTCCTGTTGTCCATTTATTTGCTCCAGCGAGCATCAGTAACATCTCCATTTTTTTGGGAATAAGGTCTATTACTGTTACTGTTTTTGGCATATCAAATATATAGCTTACCAGGCTCTGCTGTGACTCTGGGTTCATCCCAGGGGGCCGGTCTTTTTCTATATCAGACCATCAACCATCCAGGGCCCACAGGGCATAGCCCTGGGTGAAGACAAGCCTGTCTCCTGTCTGCCACCTTCCAATGCAGCCAGTCACAGCAGCCACACTTGCGAACTTTGAGGGGCAGGAGTTAAGGAATATTAATTTAGAAAACTCAAAATTAGTAGAACAATTAGTATAACACTAGTATCACTTGTATCACTTGTCTTCCCGTTGTTCATCAATTTGCTTGAGAGGGAGCCAGTAACGTCTTCATTCACTCATTTTGGGAATGAGGTCCATTATTGTTGTTACTGTTTTTGGCATATCAAATACACCACGGGTAGTTTGCCAGGCTCTGCCATTGCTCTTGGTTCATCCTAGGGGCCCCAGTCTTTTTTTCAAAACAAAAATACATAAAATAATTAAAACATGGCTGGGGGAAGGGGCTTGGAATCACGGGACGTTGGTGGTGGGAAATGTGCACTGGTGGAGGGATGATGCTGGAATACTGTATGACTGAAACCTAATCATGAACATCTTTGTAATTGTGTATCTCACAGTGGTGTAATAAAAAAAAAAAAAATTAATAAAATACCTAAAAAAAGTAAAATAAATAATGAAAATGTAAAAAAGCCCCACGAGAGGAAAACAGCTCAATTGAAAAGTGGGAATGGCGGGGCTGGGATTAGAGGGATAGGACAGCGGGGAGGATGCTAGCCTTACACGTGGCTGACCTAGGAAGAGTCTCTGGGGACTCCATATTGTTCCCCAATCCCATCAGGAGAAATCCCTGAGCACAGCTGGGTGCATTCCCCTAAACAACACAGCAACAGAGCTAGGAATTGCACACAACATGAATAGACTTCAAACACTGCCTGTACTCTCCAAAGGACTTAAGATGGTGTATTTGCTGCCCGTGTGTGGGACCTTATGGACTCTTAGACTGTAGGATGCCTTCTTAGTCGAGACTTTCTTGTGAGACCCCTTAGCCTTCACATGCCCAGGTATGCCCCTGCGAGGCACCACCTCTCCCTGGTAGGTTGCCGCTCACCTGGCCCCGGGCTCCCTCTCTCCCTGCTCCCCCTCCCGCTTTGGGATTCCGGCTCCCAGGAATAAAAGTGTTCAGGATTTACTGTAAATGTTTGAATTGCTCCTATTCAATATACCTATTTATCCAGGTTACATAAAAATTTTCTAGGTGAGGGGTCAGAGTGATAATACTAGTATATATTTATATACTAGTATATATACTAGTATATATAGCATATATACTATATGCTATATATATATACTATATTTATATACTAGTATATATACTAGTATATAAATATATACTAAATATATACTAGTATTATCACTCTGACCCCTCACCTAGAAAATTTTATAGATACTAGTATATAAATATACTAAATATATACTAAATATGTTATATAAATATGTTATATATTTAGTATATAAATATATTATATACTAAATATGTTATATAAATATATAACATTAGTATATATTTATATTCCACATCAAACTAGAACTGAGTTGAATGTGCACAAAAGTATTTACATGGTAATCTCTAAGTGTCTGTAGGGCAAGCCATAATGTATAAGAGAGAGAGAGGGAGAGAGAGAGAATGAGAGAGAGAAAGGCAGAGAGAGAAGAAAAGGAAAAGTGCCTGTTATAGAGGCAGGCTGGGGGAAGGGGAGGGAATTTGGGGGGGAGGTCATTTGTGTTGGGAATAGGGCACTGGTTGAGGTGCGGGTGCTTGAGCAGTGTATTACTGAGACCCAATCATGTACATTTTTGTAATTATATATTACATGGTGATATAATAAAAATTAAAAAATATATAGCATGATCCCAATACCCAAGGCCAGGTGGAACATGGATCAGGAGGTCTTGTCAGTGGGTGCAATCTACTGCAACTGTGTGGGAGTCAGAGGTTAGGTAAGACAGAGAAAGAAACAGTGTACTAATAATTGTTGGAAATAATACCAACCTAGAACTGAGCATTGAATGTAGGCAAAGGAATATACATGATAACCCCTAAATGTATGTATTGCAAGTCACAATGTGTAAGAGAAGGAAGGTAGATAGAAAGAGAGATAGAGATAGATAGATAGAGAGAGAGGGGAGGGGAGGGAGGGAGAGAGAGAGAAGAGGCAAAGTGTCTGCCATGGATGCATGCTGGGGAGCTGGGAGGGAATCAGGGGACATTGGTGGTGGGAAATGGGCACTGGTGGAGGGATCAGTGCTGAACACTGTCGGACTGAAACTCAAACATGAACATCTTTGTAATTGTATATCTCATGATATAATAAAATATTAAAAATAAATAAAAAGAAAAAAAAATCAAGAGGCCTCTACTCTATGACAGTGAAAAGGGGAAAACAAAAGAATGAAATATAAATTATGTGTTGAATGTGTTCAATAATATATTTTTTCATTATGTTTTATCTTAGGTTATTATGAACTGTACTCTACAAAACACAATTTATTCTTAACATTCAGAGATAATGAAACTGGTTCAGCCATATTTCTTGTTAGAGGAGAACAATCAGTGAGATGAAGGCAGACAGATGTGAGATGTAAATGCAGGAACTTTAAAATCCAAAACTTGGGGGCTGGAGTAATAATAGTCCAGAGAGTAGAGCGTTTGCTTTGCATGTCGCCTACCCAGGTTTGATTTCTGGCAACCCATATTTCTGGCAGCCCCTGAGCACTGCCAGGAGTAATTCCTGAGTGCAGAGCCAGGAGTAACCCTTGAGCATCGCCAGGTGTGACCACAATAAAAAATTAAAAAATTGAAAACTTCCCTTTAGAAGTCCTCATGTGGTAGAAGTAGCTAGAGCTCTCTCTTAAATCTCCTTTTTATAACACCAGCCTCACTTATGGGAACTCTGCCCTCATAAAGATCTACAAATTTCACCTCCTAACCATCTTCTCAAGAGTTTGCATTTAAAATATGAATTTGGGGTGTATAAAATATTTATAACAATTGGTTAGGTGAGTTTCAAAAAGTAAAACACCCCCCACTGAACCAGAAAGAAAAAATTCCCAGTAGCTTAGAATGATATAATACTAAGAAACTGGTCCATATTCTGTGTCAAGACAAGCAGTGCTCTAAATTTTTTGGTTTCATCATCCAGAAAGTTTTACTTAGGAAAAAGTAAAATTGGCCAAATATGCCCTAGATACAATTAATTTACATTCAGATGCAGGCTTCCTATGTTTTATCAAACAGAGAACAAGCGTGTTTAATGTTGGCACTGGACCTTCAACTGTGAGAACATTTTTCTGTGATTTTGTGGCTTTCCATGATTTGTTATAATTTCAAGAACCATGATCTAACAGGTTGTTTTGTGATCACTTGTATCACTTATCTGCCTGTTGTTCATCGATTTGTTGATTTGCTTGAACAGGCACCAGTTACATCTCCATACATCCTGTCCTATGCTAGTGTAGCTCAAGGCATCTGCTTGCACCAGGAACTCGAAGAGCCTCAAAGCATTCCTTCAGGACATGGGAATGAGTTCTGTAATTGCTGGGTTTTGGCATATCAAATACAACACGGGTAGCTTGCCATGCTCTGCCATGTGGGTGGTATACTCTCAGTAGTAGGCTCTCAGTTTGTGCATTTACTGATGAACCACAACAGGGGAGAGATCGGCTTATCTCTTGGGTGGAGCTCTGATGAGCTGTGGACTCTGAATGTTGAAAATGGCAGCCCTCATAACGTGGGGCTTCATCTGACTTCTATTGGGATGGTGGGCCAGGGCTAGAACTCACCTTCCTTCCTGGATGCCTCATGATCAGCTGAGCACAGGAGAGCTGGTAGCAGCTCTGCCCCGTGTGTCTGTGTCTCTGGTTCAAGCATACCTGGGCTTGAAATAGGTTTTGCTATAGGGTGGGGACTCTGATGAGCAGGCCTTGAGATGAGCTTTTCTCTTGGGTGGAGCTCTGATGAGCTGTGGAGTCCGAATATTAAAAATGGTGGCCCTCATGGTTTGAGGGTTCCTCTGGCTTCTTGCAAGGCTCTGTTGGGATGGTGGGCCAGGGCTAAAACTTGCCTTCTCTCCTGGAAACCTCAGCATCAGCTGAGCACAGGAAGAGCCAGTAGCAGTTCTGCCCCATGTGTCTGTGTCAATTTTTAATGGTAACAATGCATAATTTTATAATACATAATAATATACAATATGGAACAATATATTAACTTTGGAATATTCTTTTCCAAGTGTCATGAGAACAGTTATCTATATCAATGGGAAGTTTTAGATTTTTTTTTAATTAAACATTTTATTATATCACCGTGAGATATACAATTACAACGTTGTTCATGTTTGGAGGTTTTTGTCACATAGTGTTCCAGCACCCCACCCTCCACCAGTGCCCATTTCCCACCACCAATGTCCCCAATTCCCTCCCCCCTCCCATAGCCTTCCTAAATGGCAGGTCCTTTATCTCTTTTCTCTCTCCTCCTCTCTCTCTTTTCCTTCTCTTACACATTGTGGGTTGCACTACATACACTTAAATGCCATCATGTGCATTTTTTGCCTGTATTTTATGCTCACTTCTATGTTGGTATCAGCCCTTTTGACATTTAGAAGTTTTAGATTTTAAATGGCCTGGATTTATAGCTCACATCTATCCCTGGTTATTGTCCTTGAAAAAGAAATATAAATGAAATAGTTTCCTCATCTCTGAAAGTAAGGATAAAATTGTGTATTATAGAGTACAGTCCATAATGACCTAAGACAAAAATAATTATGCCAAAAATATATCATTGAACATATTCACACACAATGAATATTGCTTTATTTTGTCTTTCCCATTTTACTGCCATAACCAGAATGGAGGCTCTCATGATTTTTCTAAGGATATGATCTTTCATGATAAGGGCTTTGTGGGATGCATTTCATTTTTATTTTGTCAGATCTCAGTCCTTTAATTAAGCTCTTAAGTTATATGAGACTCCTCATCCATCAAGGAAAATTTGATTTGCAGAAGGTCAACTGATTTAGGGGCTGGATCACAGCAGGTAGGGCATTTGCTTTGCACACGGCCAACCGGGTTTCAATCCCATATGGTCACCCCGAGCACTGCAGGAGTAATTCCTGAACGAAGAGCCAGGAGTAACCGCTGAGCATCGCCAAGTGTGACCCAAAAAAGAAAAAAGGTCTACTAATTTAAATATTCTTATCTAAGAAATGCCTTTAGTGCAATACCTACAATAATACTTGGCCAATCATATAGATACCACAATGTAGAAAAGCTAATATATCAATTTAATCACTGCACCTGATAATATTTCTTCCCAAATATTCATCAACTACCAGTTTCAAATAAGAAAGTAGGGTTTTCTAAAGCAAATAATCATTCTTTCTATCATGCAATAGGACGGTCATTTTGAAATTTCCCCTCCAAAAATTCTACTCCTATCTCTTGATCATCTATACGAACCACACCAAGCTCCCAATCTCTATAGCTCTTTACTTATTGATGAAAGTCCAATGCTTCATTTTTTTCAGTTTTCACATCTGTGCTCATGTGAACTCCTCTGAGAATGATTCTCAGAATGACCCTTGGCACGTGGGGCTTCTTCACCAGCATCTTCACCAGCAAAGCTAATAGCTTTGTGTCAGTAGACACAAAGCTACTAGCATTGTGTCTACTGACATAAAGCTACTAGCATTGAGCTGGGCCTGATTAAAATCAGAGACTTACTTGAAGATAAAATGCCTTATATCTTACTATAAGTCAGTTGAATCATTTTGCTTCTGTATAATTCTGTAAATGTGCTAATAGTCTTAAGAGTTTGACTCCAATTTGATTTATGTTAAAATTAAATTATATATTTTTCAATAATATAGTAAAAAAAGGTCTACTAATATATATTTTTCAATAATATAGTAGCAGAGCTGCTACTGGCTCTCCCTGTGACCAGCCGCTCACAAGGCGCCTGGGAGGGATGGTGGGTTCTAGCCCTGGCCCACCACCCCAGCAGAGCCTCGCAACAAGCCAGACGACCCCCACTCCTTGAGGGCCTCCATTTTCCACATCTGGACTTTTCTCTCGTCAGACCTCCACCCAGCAGATCAGACTATCACAGCCCGGCTCGCGGCTGCTTGCGGCCGCTTGGTTCATCAATAAATGCTGGACTTAGAGATGCCTACAAGAGTATGCTACCTGCACGGCAGAGCCTGGCAAGCTACCCGTGTTGTATTTGATGTACCAAATACCAGTAACAATTATAGACCTCATTCCGGAATGGATTGAGGCTCTTTATGTTCCTGGAGCAAGCAGATGCCCTTGGGCTCTACTAGCATGAGACAGGACATATGAAGATGTTACTGGGGCCCGCTAAAGCAAATCGATTATGAACAGGAAGACAGTGATGCAGTGATTTTTCAATACACAGAGAATTCAGTAATTCCAGGAAGGAAAGAAAGAAATGAAGAAAGAGGAAGGAAAGAATGAAAGAAAGAAGAGTGAAAGAGAAAGGAAGAGAAAAGTGAAAGAGAGGGAAGGAGATAGAGGGAGAGAGAGAAGTGGGAGAGAGAGAGAGAGAGAGAACAAACTGCAGGATAGCAACTGCAGGCTTAGCTGGTTAATCCATGAATCATCCAGCCAGTTGCTCTCTAGATGTTGGGAGAGCAGCCCACTGCCCACTCCTCTCTAGAGAATACAAAAGATTCTTTTCCATAAAGTCCCTATTGCAGTCAAGTCATTGAAAGAAAATAATAAACTCTCTCAAAATAACTGGGATAGAATGTGAATTGCATTTTTTAAAGTAATATAATTAGTACAATTTCCTTCCCATAAGAGGCAATATAGTTTTGTTTCGTTTTGTTTTTAAAGAAGGTACATCTTCAGAGTATATCTTATTATTAGTGATATTAAGCTGACAAATCTGATTAGTGTAACAATATGAAGATAACAATTTTTTGAGTACTGTGAAAATTAACAAATTGATTTCACTTATATTCTGTAAAATTTTCTGTCATTCTGACACAGTAGGAGAACCTAGCTGTAGAAAATCACATTATGCTGATAATAAAATACATTTCATTTAAATCAACATTCATCGCAAAAATTTTGACTTTGTATATGAAAAGCCATGGATTTCTCTGTTAATTTTGTAGTCTTCCTAATTGTTGCTCAGGTTATTGTTTCTAGGAGCTTTTTGTAGAGTCTTTTTTTTTCTGATATATTTTTAAAATTTTTTTATTTTTACAATTACAAAGATATACAATTAAAAAGTTCATATTTGGGTTTTGGTCATACAGTGTTGCAGCACCCATCCCGCCACCAGTGCCCATCTCCCACCACCAACGTCCCCGGTTCCCTCCCCTCTCCCCCAGCCCTCCTCCATGGCAGGTTCTTTATTTCTTTCCATTTCTCTCTCTTTCTCTTTTCCTTTCCCTCCAGACTATGGATTACAGAACATACATTAAAGGGTTGTCATGTGTATCTTTTTGCCTGTATTTATTTATTTATTTATTTTTTGAGGTCCAAATTATTTTATCCTTTCTTTTTTTTTAAGTATTTTATTATACCACCGTGAGATATACAAATAAAAAGATATACAATTAAAAAGTTCATGTTTGGGTTTTGGTCATACAGTGTTTCAGCACCCGTCCCTCCACCAGTGCCCATCTCCATACAAATAAAAAGATATACAATTAAAAGTTCATGTTTGGGTTTTGGTCATACAGTGTTTCAGCACCCGTCCCTCCACCAGTGCCCATCTCCCACCAACAACATCCCCGGTTCCCTCCCCCTTCCCCAGCCCTGCTCCATGGCAGGTTCTTTATTTCTTTGCCTTTCTCTCTCTTTCTCTTTTTCCTTCCCTTCCAGACTATGGATTACAGAACATACATTAAAAGGTTGTCATTTGAATCCTTTTGCCTCTATTTAATGCTCAGTTCTAGGTTGGCATTAGTACCCTCGACTATTATTAGCATCCTGTTCCATTTTCTGTCTTTCCTAAACTCTGACTCCCACACGTTTGTGATAATTTCCACCTTTGACAAGACCTCCCGATATATGCTTCACTTGACCTTGGATATTGGTATCATAATATGTACATATATATTTATGCCATGCAAATAAATGCAGTCATTCTGTATCTGTCTCTCTCCTTCTGGCTAATTTCGCTCAACATAATCTTCTCCATGTCCATCCATTTATAGGCAAATTTTATAACTTCATTGCCTGTATTTAATGCTCAGTTCTAGGTTGGCATTAGTCACTCTCACCTCTTTTATTCAATATAGTACTGGAGTCTTTAGGTCTTTTAAATTATAGCATCATGTCATCTGCAAAAGAGATTGTTTGACTTTTCCATTTTTTGTGCCCTGAATATCACTTTCTTGACTAATTGCTATGTCAAAACTTCCAATATAATATTGAATGATAGCGGCTAGAGTTAATAACTTTGTTTTGTGCCTGATCTTAATAGACAGCTTCAGTTTTTAACTCCTGGTTATGATGTTAGTTGTGGATAGTTTATTAATTTGTAATACTTTTATACTTTTTTCATATTTGGCATCCTCTTTTCTTTAAAAAACAAAATGAAAAAACTCCATAGTCCTTCCATCAACCAAAATTGACCAATATTGAGTTTTATTAATCCCAGGAATGAAGCACAATCTCAAATCCTAGATAACAAGAATCAAAGTTTTGCTCTTGAGTGATGTAGAATTTTCTAACTTTTTTATGAAACAGAATTTGCTTGAAACAAACATAGAACTTTGAAGTGGCAGAGTGAGCCTGCCCTTGATAAAGTTATTCAGAAATTCATTTGAAAACATTTCCTGAGTGCCTACTATATTGCAGTGCTGAAACATGCAAGAACATGACAAACAACCTATAAATGAGCAAGCAGAGTGGGTGCTGCAATGCTTACTTAGGATCTACCTTCTTCTTTTTTTTATTTGCTTTTTTGGGTTTTGGGTCACACCCGGCGATGCTCAGGGGTTACTCCTGGCTCTGCACTCAGGAATTACTCCTGCTGGTGCTCGGGGGACCATATGGGATGCCGGTGATCGAACCCAGGCCGGCACAGGCCAGCCGCGTGCAAGGCAAACGCCCTATTCGCTGGGCTATCGCTCCGGCCCCAGGATCTACCTTCTTGAGTGAAAAATTTATTTTTCTTGGCTGCTGACTGAAGTTGGCTTTTATCTGACAACCTTCTCTTAGTGTTGGGTTGGCTACAGTGTTACCTGTTCAGATGTATGGAGGCCCAGCCGCCTATTCTCAAATCAGAATGTTCCAGGCTTAGAACTCCGTGTGGCGTCAGCCGAGCCTTCATTAGGATAGTACTACAGCTGAAATCCACCTGCTCTCTACCCTCTCCTGCCTGTCTATTCTTACTTTCACAGATCTCTAGTCCCATGTACTCCCTAATGATCATCCCTCTGTTCATCAGCACCTCAGGATCTGCAGCCCAAGGAATCTACCCAAGACAGAAAATGAAAAGTGTGATGAAATATCACTTTGAAAAAAAATTTGGGATGTAGAGTGTCATATTGTGGGGAGATTAGCTGTTGTTTCAACTGGGGTGTTCAAAGGAGACAGTACTGGAGGAAGAGGATTTGAGTAAGAATTGGAAGTTTTGAGGGAGTTATTCAAGAAGGTTTGGAAGAACAAAGTATTATAGCAAGCAAGAACAATAAAGAAAAAACAATAAGACATGTGAATGGCAGACTCATTCAGAGAGCACCAGAAAAGCCAGTGTGGGTAGAGTTGACGAAGTTAAAATGGATAGGGATTATAAGGTCCTTGGCTTTTGTTGAGTAAACAGAGGGAGACTTTTTTAGTTGAAAATCAAAATCTGACATGATTTATGTAGATCCCTTTAGCTTCACTATCACTATCATTATCTTCCCATTGATCATCTATTTGCTAGAGCGGGCACTAGTAATATCTCCATATGTCCTGTTTCATGCTAGTAGAACCCAAAGGCATCCGATTGCTCCAGGAACATAAAGAGCCTCAAAACTTTATATTAGGTCATGGGAATGACCTAATATAAATGTTACTGGTATTTGGCATATCAAATATGACACAAACAGCTTGCCAGGCTTGCCGTGCGGGTGGCATACTCTTGTAGTCACCTCTAAATAAAGCAATTATTGATGAACCGCGCGACCGCTAGCGGCCACGCAAGCCGGGCTGTGATAGTCTAGTCTGCTGGGTGGAGTTGTGACGAGAAAGAAGTCCGGATGTGGAAAACGGCAGCCCCATAGAGTCGAGGGGGTCGTCTGGCTTGTTGTGAGGCTCTGCTGGGGTGGCAGGCCAGGGCTAGAACTCGCCATGCCTCCCAGGCACCTCATGAGCAGCTGGGCACAGGGAGAGCAAGTAGCAGCTCTGCCCCATGTCTGAGAATCTCTGGTTCAGCATACTGGGCCGGATTGAAAAAGAACTGCTTTTATGGGTAGAAAAGAGAATATATTTGAAGGGGAATACACACCTAGTGTAGAGCAGGAGTTGCTGCAGTAGTCCAGATGGGCAGCCATGGCTTAGATGAGAGTGGCCATAGAAGCTGTGTTCTGAGTTAGTGAACTTTGGACATGTGGTGAAGAACACCAGGATTTTCTGATGATTTGTATGCTAGGAATGGACTAAACATTTAAATTCTTTGGTTTAAAATAATTGAACAAAGGTCCAAGTACTGAATAAAGAAATCGTGAAGTTTGTTTAGAGATTTGTTTATGCTTTTATGATAACTATTTGTTTATTTCTTAGTAGGGTCCAACTGTGTGGATATAACAACTTGCTATCCATTCACCTGTTGATAGAAACCCTCATTATCACAGTTTAGTGGTTTAAATTTAATTCTCTAAAAACATGCCTGAATACTACTCACTAATGTGTGAGAATGTCATCTTATTTGAAATAAGGTCTTCCAAACTGCCAAACTCTTTCAGAAAGATTGATAACACAGGTTGAAAACTCTGACTTTTTTGGAATTGGGGCAGGATGTGTGTATATAGATTCCCTTCCAGCTACCGCTGCCAGAACCATCCTATTCTACCACATAAATGGGCCAAACCTTGAAGCTCCTGAAGCATGGGCCACACATGAGACCGTGTGATACTGTTCAAATTTCACAGTGCTTACTGCCCAGCAAATTTTGCAACAAAGTTCTGTTGAAGTCCAGCAAGCTCAATCAGTGAAAACAATGCAGAAGACTCAATTAGCCTCAACCATCTCAGTAAATTCTTAGACTACGACTTTAGGAACACCAGAGTGAAAATAACAATTAGTCATCCTAAATTGACATACTGAACAGTTTTCTGATAACTCCTTGTTATGTGCTTGCTAATATATTAGACTTTTGACAGTGGGAGGTAAACTGGGGCCATTGGGTAGGGTAGGTCACAACTGGTAGTGGGACTGGTGTTGGAACATGGTATGACTGAAACAACTGTATTATTAATGACTTGTAAATCTTGGTGTTATATGATTTATACAAGAAATGATTTATAGAATATAATATAAAGTGTTATATAATATGACTTATGTAATATATAATGTTATATAAAATAACAGAAAAGAAATTACATTAAAAGGGAATGCTTTCTGGAAGCTCTCATACAGTGGGTGAGAAAAATACTCACATTCCCCTCTTGAGTCTCCGGAAGGAACAAAGTTACTGATGTCTTTGTTCAAGACTTCTGATCTCCTTAACTGTGAGAGAAAATATTTCTTTATTTTTAAGCCACCTACTTTACGACAATTTGTTATGTTAGCCTTTGCCATCTGATATACCCAGTTTTGCGGTAGTTGAATAAAGCTTTTATGAAAATATTCACATCTTTGTGTGGACATATGTGCTCAATTCTTTTGGATAAATATCTCTGTTTGGAATGACTTTGGAATCTGTGTGTATCATTTCAGTATACTCCTGCATTATTTGTCTGCATTATGAGAGTTCTAGTGGTCTCTTGCTGAAAATGCAGTATTGTCAGCGTTTTAAACTTTGGTCAATCCAATACATATATAGTAGTATTTTATTAAGATTTTAAGTTGCATTTGCCCAATTTTTATAATTCTTGTGTATATCTCTTTTCTCTTTTCTAATATTTTGGGAGGTGCACACATATATTCATTAATGCAAATACATTCTCCTTAATGTTAAAAAATTTAAACATTAATATTGTGTCATTTAATGAGTAAAAGTTTCAAATTTTTATGAAATCCAGTATCAATTTTTCTTTTGTGCTTTGTTATTTTTTCCTTTTCTAAGAAAACATGAAAGTTTATTGTGAACAAATATTTTAAAATTCCAAGTGACAAATATTTAATGCATGTAACTTAATCATATATCTATGCAATCTTATTTCTGTCTTGACTGGCACACTTTTCATTTTAGTGTTACATTTTATGATATTTTAAATATTCAGTAAAATATTTAAAATACAGTTAAAGATCCAGATTCAAATGGAGATTTTGACTCAGGGAATCAGCTCTGACCTGAAGATGTGCATTTCAAAAGGGTCATTTTCCTGGTTTCATCTCTAGATATCCCAGTCCACGATGGGCTGGGCTCGAAGGTTTTGGTGGGCTTATGTCTATAAAATAAGCTAGGAGAAAGGAGAAGGGGCTTTTATTTTTTTGCCATTTTGGCTTCACTTTTGCTCTCCCTCTCTTCTCTGTTGAGCTTTAACACATAGTGGCAGCCATCTTGGCTTACACGTGGCCAGGGCCCAGCCGGGAACCCTAAGTCTGGGATTTTCCTATTGCAGATTTGTATACCCAGAACAAGTAGAGTAAAGCCTTTTGAAACTTTGCTGGATTCTTGTATCTTTCTCTGTCTGCTGACCCAGGGCAGAAGGGGGACCGCTAGACCTTGCTCCTGGATTTTGTCGGGGTGCCCAGCAGCATACCCTGACAGAACAGGAGGAGGAGGAAGAGAAAGGTAAAGGGGTATGGTGGAGGAGACCATGAGGTATCCAGCTCAGATTTGCAATAATGTTATTGAATGATTAGCTAAAAAATTTTAACTGACAGCAGTCAACATTAGATTGCAGAAAATGGGATAAAAGAAAACATTAAAACAAAACTTGTGTTCTTATGAGAATAAAGGGAAGATTTATTGCAAACATTAAAGAGGAGAAAATATAATTTTAAAACTTTCCTAAAAATTAATTGATTTTAAAAATAATAGTTCACTTAATTCATATTAAACCTAATTTCATATTTTTTATTAAAATGTAATTCTATAATGTGATAAACTTACATAAATGTCAAAATTTTAAGTGACTATGAAGTTAAATTTTGGCTGTAAGATATAGTCATATTTTTTTATTACTGGCTGTTTCATAGTTGATTTTTAATATTACAAACAAAGCATTTTTACTGTTATGATTTTGTTTTAATATTTTGCAATCACTGTATTGCTCCTTTTCAAAATTGTTGGTACTCTTTGAAACAATGTTGAAGGGCTGAGTGTCAGAATGCGAAGATGTTTAGAAGCTTCAGTTTGCAGTCATAAAAGACAGCAAATGTGGAAGAACTGAGAGTTAGTGAAATTCCAGAAGGATTTAGTCAATTTGATTTTGTGTTTAACTCCCAGCAATGGCAGACATTCCAAACCCACTGATCTTTTGTGGATCAAATGTATTATTTTTGCCACCCAGCTGGGTGACTGGAACTTGGCAAGAGTGCAAAATTGCTCCCCAAAAGGTTTGAGTACCTCAAGGAGTTGAGTGTTCCCTCTGGAGTTTAAAACTATAAAGGCATGCAGAGAACTGTTTGAGGAGAGCAAAGACATCTGCTCTGACCTCTGCAACAAGGCCATACTTCGAGGAACAGGATGCCTTAAGCAACTCAAGATTTAAAAGGCTCTAAATAATTGAAATGGGATAAATTAGGACTCAGGAGTTTACTCATGCGTTATTAGCACCATACCTCACAGTCTACAAATGTAGCAGCTACAACCAAGGAAAAGTGCAGATCCATAACTAATACTATATCATGGTAACCATGTTTTTCTCAACTTTCTAAATTCATTCAACAAATGTTCACTTAGAACACAGTAACTTGGCACTGTTGGCCAGTAACAAAGATATATACAGTTGGAAACCTAAGCACTGACTTGAGAGAGAGTGAGCTTTCTCGGTGGAGATAGGCAATAAACAAAAAAAAGCAAGAAAACGTTTCCTGCCAAAAATTGACAAATATTTAAGGAGAGAAAAATAGAAGAGTAAGAGGAGAGAGGGAAGCTCTGGGTTGAAGCTTTTTGGAACTTACACAAACTTTCTTTCTTAAAATTATACTACTTCACAATGTGTTCTGGTAAACTAAGATGTACCAGAAACATACCTTAGATACCATATTTATATAACAATATTAATAATTGTTTGCAAATAATTGTTTGCCCAGTTCCTTCCTTCCTTGGCCACCATAACTATGGCACAGGGGACACAAAACTGTTATGTTCACCCAGGTAAATTATGCAAAATAACATGCAGTTGATTATAAGCTAATGTTAGAATTGTGTGATACCTTGCACTGCTTTACCACATTTTGTATGTTTATTTAGTGTCTAGAATATTTACCTTGTGCCTGGTTATAACCTTGATTTCAATGGCCAAGAAGTCAGATGCTATCCCAGGTTCATAGTATCTTAAAGTATGGTGGGGGAAAGTTAATAATAAGTAAAAAACCAGAAGAACAGTAATTGCTAGGATAAACTATTCTATATTGGGGAACCTAAATGAGAGAACCTGGCAATATCTGTCCTAAGTAACAGAAAATATGAGTTAACTGGACAACTAAATATAGGTTAGCAAATACATCATATATAGCATTGTCACATCAAAAATTCATAAATATAGAACACTTAAAGTTGATGGATGAAAATCTTCAAAAATAGAACTTGCATTTCATCTACTTACGTATGCATATAAACCCTCCTGGTTGAGCATAGGGGACCATAAGTGGTGCCAAAAATCAACTCAGGGTAACTGCATGGAAAGCAAGTGCCTCAACCCCTGTAATACCCCTCAGATCCTGTCATTCTCTTTTCGACTTCAATAAATGTTTGATCTCTTCCTTCAATCATGTTATCTATGATGTAATTTTCATCATAGTTATGCTTGAAGATTCTCCCAGCTTAGTGTTTTGGGGACCATGTGGTGCCCATCAAAATGGGGTTCACAGCATTCTAGGCAAATGATTTAAACTCTGTACCATTTCTCCATCCTGCACATATACAATTTAAATGGTGGCATCCATATAAATATGCACTTTAAATTAATTTGTTATGTTGGTAATATAAAACTTGATTTAATTTTACGCTAAATATTACTGACATGTGCCAGTAATATTTTGAAAAGAATTATATAAACAAAAATATAGAAAATTTTACTTTCTAAATCACAGTAAAGTATTATAATATAGGGTTTCAGAAGTTCAGCTGACCACAACAGCTTAAAAAAACAATACAAATCTCATGATACATAGATTTACTTGCCAAAGCAACTTGGCTACATTTATAAAATTCAGTGCTCAGTTTTTAATTCTGTTCAGTGTAGTTTTGGCGGAATCAGACTAGTACCCTTTTGTCTTGCCAGATATTGGTTATCTTTTATGGAACCTGACGTTATCTTAGTTTTCAGCAAATTGGTTCAAAGATCAGTGAAACCACTCAATTGTAAGCCTATTAAATTAAAGCTAGATTATTTAAGCAACAAAAGAATAAAGCAACTAAATGACTTAGTAATACAAACATTACAGAAGTTTCGTTTCCACAGTGTTTTTCTTGGAGTAGGAATTTCAAACTGTGGAGAAACTTTGCTGCTCACTCCTCTGCTTACTGCTTTTGTTCACCTACTTTACTGCTTATGTTTCAGGACAAAATGGATGACTGTCCCTTAGGCATTACATTTGTTAATCACCTCAGGAAATATCAACAAGTTAGGAAATTTGCATTTCTGTTAAAAGTACACATATTTTGTGTGCCAAAGCTTAAAAAATTTAATTTAATTTTTAGGCACCATGGTTAACAATACCATTAATGATAGGATTTCATGCATATAACGTTCAGCACCATACCCTCCACCTGGATCTACTTTCTCCATCCCCATCCTATTTTATTCCCCAGTGCATTCCAACCCCCAAATGTTAAGCATCCTATTGAATACCAGTTCTCAGTTTCTGTTGCTTTGGGCCATTTGTTAGTCCTCTACTGTATTTCTTTAGATCTCACATATGAGATCCTTTTATGTATCCATAGCCTAGCATGATACTCTCCAGGTTTATCCACATAATAACAAGTTATATAGTTGAGTAGTGTTCTGTTATATATAATACCATAGTTTCTTTATCCAACCGTCTGTTCTGGGACATGGGTTCTTTTCAGATTTTTTTACTATTCTGAATAGCGCTGCAATAAACATAGTGGTGCAAACGTCTTTTCTCAATAGATTACTAGGGTCTTTGTGGGGTAGGTGCTAAGAAGTGGAATTTCTGGGTCTTATGGAAGTGCAATTCCTAGTTTTTTGAGAAGTGGCTATATTGTTTTCAAAAAGATTGGACCATTCGAAATTCCCATCAGCAGTAAATGAGGGTCAGTTTACCCCTGTATACATCCTAACACTGGTTGTTTTAGTTCATTGTGACATGCACCAGTCTTACTGATGTGAGAGGATATCTGATATTCATTCACATTGATTCATATTTTCTTGATTATAAGTGATGATGAGAATTTTTTCATAGAGCTATTGACCATTTTTGTATTTTCTTTAAGAAATTTCTTTTCACCTCTTTCCCAGTTTTTGATGGGGTTGGTTGTTTTTCTTTTTACCAGTGCTTTATATATCATGGACATTAGTCTTTCATTGACTGTGTAGTGGCAAGACTAAAAAAATTAGTCAGAAATAACAAAATTGGTTGTGACAAATATTTTTTTAATTATATTCCTATCTTGGGGCAGGAAGGCACTTGCCTTGCATGTGTCCAACCCAGATTGGATCCCAAACACCCAGTATGATGACTTGAGCACTGCCAGGAGTGATTCCCGAGTGCAGAACCAGGAGTAAGCTCTGAACACTTGCCACAGTGGCACACACCTCCCAAATTATATCTAAGTAGAAAATATAATAGTGAATGAAATCATGTTTTCATTTTTTCAAAACTTCTGGGGTGGGACCTGAGATTCTGAGGGTGACATTAATTTGCTGATCTGTAGAATATAACATAAGTAGCAATGAGAAAGCTTTGAAAAATGACACACAAAGACCACATCCACTATACATTCAGATCCTTCCGATTAATGTGGAATCCAGAAATTTGCATTTCACAGAAGCGCGTGATTCTTAAACTTATTTAATATTTTACGACAGCATTATTAATGAGAGAAAGTGCAAAAAACTTAAATATTCAATTGGAAAACAGGTTTTAAAAAGCCTTGCAATCAAAGAAATTCTAATCAGCAGTTACAACGAAATCAAGAAAGTGTGTAAAGAAGACTCCTAAATCTTAGTAATTTTCTGCATTTTTTTACCTAAGAGCTAGCTCCACAGGGACAACAACCTTGTAAAATTCCTTGTGCTAGACACTTAAGATTTGTGAGTCTTATGAATGGATATCATGTGTCAATTAAAAAGGCAGGTTTAAAACTGCATGAATGTGAATGACACATGTATCAGCTTAGAGTGATCTCAATAACACAGAGTTAAAAGAACAGGTGTTACTAGAGGCTACACAAAGTATGCATTTATATAAAATCTCAAAAATTGCCAAGCAATTGAGTAAGTTGTTTATGGATACACACAGATGTGACTAAATTGTACAGACACATGGCCAAGTCAAAGAAATGGATTAAGAAAACCCACACTCGAAAAGGGGACACTCATCCATTGTTGGTGGGAATGCCGGCTGGTACAGCCTTTCTGGAAAACAATATGGACTTTCCTCCAAAGACTAGAAATTGAACTCCCATTTGACCCAGCCATACCACTCCTGGGAATCTACTCTGGGAAACCAAAAATACGCAGCGGAAACACCATCCCTACTTTTTATGTTCATAGCAGCATTATTCACAATAGCCAGAATCTGGAAGCAACCAGAGTGCCCGAAAATCGATGACTGGATAAAGAAGCTTTGGTACATCTACACAATGGAATACTATGCAGCTGTTAGGAAAAATGAAGTTATAAAATTTGCCTATAAATGGATGGACATGGAGAAGATTATGTTGAGTGAAATTAGCCAGAAGGAGAGAGACAGATACAGAATGACTGCATTTATTTGCATGGCATAAATATATATGTACATATTATGATACCAATATCCAAGGTCAAGTGAAACATATATCAGGAGGTCTTGTCAAAGGTGGAGATTATCACAAACGTGTGGGAGTCAGAGTTTAGGTAAGACAGAAAATGGAACAGGGGGGCTAACAATAGTCGAGGGTACTAATGCCAACCTAGAACTGAGCATTAAATAGAGGCAAAAGGATACAAATGACAACCTTTTAATGTATGTTCTGTAATCCATAGTCTGGAAGGGAAGGAAAAGAGAAAGAGAGAGAAAGGGAAAGAAATAAAGAACCTGCCATGGAGCAGGGCTGGGGAAGGGGAGGGAACCGGGGATGTTGGTGGTGGGAGATGGGCACTGGTGGAGGGACGGGTGCTGAAACACTGTATGACCAAAACCCAAACATGAACTTTTTAATTGTATATCTTTTTTATTTGTATATCTCACGGTGGTATAATAAAATACTTAAAAAAAAAAAAAGAAAACCCACACTCAACAAAATAGGATTATATTTGATTTCTCTATATTATTGTTATTCAGTATATGAATGTATAATTATATACAGATATGTCATATAAAGATATAATATCTTGATATAGATCTTTAATATATACCTTACTTAATATTATTCTTATTTTATTGGTTTAGAATATTAGGCAATTTCAGTCTTTAACTTCACACCTCTATAAGTCTCTGTAGCTCACCACTTATATTACCAACGGCCCAGTGTCACCCACCACCAAAATCATCCTGCCATACATTCTTCTCACCCAATGTCCCTTTTCCCTCTAGTTTTCTAGTTTCACTGTTTTGCTTTAGTCGTTTATATTCTCCATATGGGTGAAACCATCCAGAAATTTTTCACTTCCTTACATATTTTACTTAATGTAGTCACCTCAAAATCCATTCATTTTTGTGCCTGAAGACATGGTTTCAGATTATTTAATATGAAAGCAGGATGAGAATGCTATTCGGGTCTCCCAAAGAGGAATCGAAAGAGCTATACTTGGAATATCATGCCTCACTCAAGTGAAAGAAGGAATCCGGAGCTTTGACCTCCGTCGCTGTTCCAGAGTCAGTCGGGGACTCTGTCTCATTTGCCAAGGCATTGAAAATCAGATGGGCTGGACATGTAATGCGATTTGGAGACGACCGCTAGACTAGAGCCGTTACCGACTGGATCCCACGGGTCAAAAGATCACGTGGCCGCCCACCTACAAGATAGTCAGACTTCTTCAAGACCGTGAACAAACGGTTTGAGGTTCTTTGTATTCCTGAAGCAACCAGATACCATTGGGCTACACTGGCATGTGATAGGGTCAAATGGAAATATTACTGGCACCCGCCTCTAGCAAATCGATGAATAAAGGGATGGCAAGTGATCAAGTGATACTTGTTTTCAGCTTCTCTGTTGCAAAACTTTACTTAGAAGTATACCTGTATTCATATTCTTTGTTGCAACCATTTACCTAGAAAAAGGGACCTTATCTCTGCAAATTTACTCTGGTAATTTTTTATAGTTCCAATCAACATTATTGTCCGATCAGTAGCTACCTTTATAGTGCAACTGTAACCATATTTTTAAGATTATTATTTGCTGTAAACACTTTGTCTTCACTGGTACATGTTGTGTCAGAAAACTATTTATGGAGTAATCCTTATTTAAATTATATATGCATACATATGTTGTCTATATGTAATTATTCATTCATCGTATTAAATAGTGTGACTTTCAACATGTTTTCAAGTTCAGTGTAGATTTTGATCACTATAAATTAATTTAAGTGTCTTGGTGATCATGATAGCTTCATATCATTTTGGCAATATTTCAAGAAATAAAATATGTTTATAGGAACATTAATTATAGCAAGTTTAAGAATATATTTAAATTATCTTTCTTTCAAATGCCAATTTTATTGACTGACTTAGAATATGTCAGTAAGCTAGGGACATTTTCTCTTCCACTATGCATATGTTGTTAGTGTTATTTTCAGTATGATTTTGCCTTACAAGATTGGTAAATCTATGTGTACAAAATGTGAGGGTTGGTATTTAGAACATCAAATCCATTATTAGATGTGATACTCTAAAACCAAGTGCCTGACCAAGAGATCCTCTCTCCCGCTTTTCCCAGGACTCATGTAGGCTTGTCCCAAGTCAAATGTCACCTTTTAATACCCAAATTAAGTAATGGTATGGTTATATTGATAAATAAAAATTTACTTAGTTTTATGTAAAAATTTGGTGTTAATAGTAGTGTTTATATTTTTTCTTTTTATCCCAAGATTACTTTGAAGCATCCTGGGGTACACTTAGCGCATATTGGAGACCAATGGATGAGCACAGTAGCTATGGATTCTGCTGAACTTTGAATTTCTAACTTCTAGTGTATTAGCCGTATGTTTCTGAACATATTTTTGATACTTGTTGGAAAATTTTATTATATATGTAATTAATGCATATTATTGTTCACGGTTTTTGAAAGACCTTTGGCATTAAGAAAGATATGGCTTCTAGGAGTGGTGATATTATCACTGAGATTTCCCTAGCTGCATAGAAAAGCATGATAAATGATCTCATCCCTTCCCTTGTCACAAATCAATGCCCTTTTATAATTGGGTTGGGGGATGGTACTTATAGGGGGATTTGGACCATGACCTACAGTGCTCAAGGCTCATTCCTGGCTCTGTGAAATAATTTGAAAGAAAAAAGAAATTTCTTTTTTTTGTTTGTTTGTTTATGTTTTTTTTTTTTTTCTTTTTGGGTCATATCTGGTGATGTTCAGGGGTTACTCCTGGCTCTGCACTCAGGAATGATGCTCAGGGGACCATATGGGATGCGGGGGTCAAACCTGGGTTGGCCATGTGTAAAGGCAAATGCCTTACCTGTTGTACTATGGCTCCAATCCCAAGAAAAAGATGTTTTATGGAATTAGTCATAGAGAGTTTGAAATGAGATAAGAAAGCAAGAAAAAAAGGATGGTTATAAGTTTGGGTTTTTTTTTTTTTTTTTGGGGAGGAGCCAATGATTCCCTGACTGCTCCTTTCTTTCTTCTATTTGTTATTTGTTGTACCTGCAGTTTGAAAGAAGTGGTCATCAAATGCTAGCTGTTTCTGGGGGAGTTTGAGAATATACAGAACAGTGTACCTCAGTTCCAGAGTTTCTAATGCAAAAATTGTAAGGTGAGGGTCTAGAATTTGTTTTTATAACAAGTTCCCATAAGGTGTTGTTGTTGTCTGTCCACCTTGAGATCTATTTGGAAGTAAAAACACTAATAAGGAAAAGATGAATAGGCTTGCAAGACTACAGGCTGGAAGCCAGAATTTATTTTAGGTGATGGCGAAGGAGTCACCTTGCCCTTTCTGGATGAGGAATATGGAGGCCTGCCCGTGCCAAAGATCTCCACACTTGGCAGGCTCTTTTAGAGGCTTAAATTGTCTATGAGGACGTCCAGTCATACTTCCCTTTGAAACTGATGAACACATCACTTCCTTACATCTTGGGGTTGTTTATTTTTTATTAAACATTTTATTATACCACCGTGAGATATACAATTACAACGTTGTTCATGTTTGGAGGTTTCTGTCACATAGTGTTCCGGCATCCCACCCTCCACCAGTGCCCATTTCCCACCACCAATGTCCCCAATTCCCCCCCCCCACTCCCATAGCCTGCCTCCATGGCAGGTTCTTTATCTCTTTTCTCTCTCTCCCTCTCTCTCTTTTCCTTCTCTTACACATTGTGTGTTGCACTACATACACTTAGAAGCCATCATGTGCGTTTTTTTTGCCTGTATTTAATGCTTAGTTCTAGGTTGGTATCAGCCCTTTTGACATTAATTCACACATGTTCTCTTCTCTGTCTTACCTAACCTTTGACTCCCCACATGTTTGTGGTAATTTCCACTTTTGGTAAGACCACCGGATATATTTATGTCATGCAAATAAATGCAGTCATTCTATATCTCTCTCTTTCCTTCTGACAAATTTCACTCAACATGATCCTCTCCATGTCCATCCATTTATAGGTAAAATTCATAACTTCATTTTTCCTAACAGTTGCATAGTATTCCATTATGTAGATGTACCACAGTTTCTTTATCCAGTCATCAGTTCTCGGGCATACTGGTTGTTTCCTGGGGCAGCACTGCTACTGGCTCTCACTGTGCCCAACCGCTCAGGAGGCGCCGGGAGGGATGGCAGGTTCCTAGCCCTGGCCCGCCACCCCAGCAGAGCCTCACAACAAGCCAGACGACCCCCCCACTCCATGAGGACCTCCATTTTCCACATCCGGACTTCCCCCTCATCAGAACTCCACCCAGCAGACCAGCCTATCACAGCCTGGCTCGCATGGCCGCGCAGTTCATCAATAAATGCTGGATTTTGAGATGACTACAAGAGTATGCTACCTGCACGGCAGAGCCTGGCAAGCTACCCATGTCGTATTTGATATGCCAGATACCAGTAACAATTATAGACCTCATTTCCATGACCTGATGGAATGGTTTGAGGCTCTTTATGTTCCTGGAGCAAGTAGGTGTCCTTGGGCTCTACTTGCATGAGACAGGTCATATGGAGATGTTACTGGTGCCCGCTCGAGCAAATTGATGATGAACGGGAAGACAGTGATACAGTGATTTGTGCTTTTGGGAGCAGGAGAGATAGGACAGGTGGGGTGTTTGACTTGTATGTGGTCAACCCAGGTTTGATCTCTGCCATTCCATTTGAGATATCATGAGTGAGCCCTAAGAGCAGAGCCAGGACTAAGCTCTGAGCACTTCCAGAAACTGCCCAAAAAACTAAAAAACAAAAAAATAATCATTAGGAAACAAGGTTTTATGCTTGCATTTTTAAAAGTCAGTGCCATAACTATTCCTAGTGCTTTTATTCATCACTCTTCTGATTGTTTAAATAGTGCTTGTCCAGTGTTTGCTAATATCAGTATTGATAAGAGGAGGTTATAGAGTGTGGTAAGACTGTTTATATAACCTAATATTTGACTTGATATTCAGAAGATGTTTTCTTTCAAATGTCATAGAATGTTGTACAGGGAGAATATCTTGCTGGGTGAAATGAGTCAGAGGAAAAGCGGCAGGTATATTTGTGAGATATAAAAAAAAACTCCATAGTATGAAACTAACCCAAGGATAGTAGAAATAAAGGTAAGGAGAAATGGTCCATGGTTCGAAGCTTTGCACAAGTGGTGCTGGGAGAAAGTCAGTTAGAACAGAGAAAGGACCACTATGACAATGAGAGTTGGAAGTGATCACTCTGGACAAGAACTAAGTGCTGAATGTAGGTAAAGGGACAAACGTGGCAACCTTTCAGTATCTTTCCTTCAAACAATAATGCCTAAGAGGAAAGAGAGGGAGGAGATAGAAAGGCAAAAGGGTGCTTGCCATAGAGGAGGTCTGGGGGACCAGGGTGGAAGGGAAACTGGGGATATTGATGGTGAATAATATACAATGGTGAAGGGACAGGTGATGAACATTGTATGACTGAAACCCAATCATGAACAACTTTTCATCTGTGTATCTCATGGTGATCAATTGAAAAAGTCATCTAATCTTTTGGGTCATTGAAAATGAATTATGAACTGAACAACTAGACCTTATTATTGAAAGCCAAGTGTTTATCTAAGTGAGGTTACATCATATAGAAGCCTGTGGAACTCTGTAATTTCTGCCATAAATATTCGGTCAGTCACAATGAAATGTATTGCTCTGTGTAAGAATCCTACAAATTGCCTGCAGCTGTTTCTCTTGTTCTCACCCTGCATTACAAAATGACCTCTGGGTGCAAAAGTCTAACCACTGTGATTTCCTGGATGGGTTTGTTGAATGCTGCCATTTTAACAAGTGCTGAAATCTTATCATGCTAAATTGCATTATTAGCCACAATTTTTTACCCTTCTGGTCATTAGCACACGTTGCAATTTAAGTTCCACTGTTATTTATGGGAGAAATGTCTCTTTGCAATTTGACTTTGGGTTGAGCATGTGACTTATATAGGCCAATGAATTGGGGGAGATGTCATATCATGCTTGCTCTGAACCAAGGTCTCAGAAATTATATGTCTATGGAGCCGAGTGATAGTAAAGTAGATAAGGCATTTGCCTTGCATTTGGCCTACCAGGGTTTGATAGGCACCCCATAAATACCCCTAAGCCCACCAGGACTGATCCCTGAGCACCAGCAGGGGTAAGCTCTGAGCACTGCTGGGCTTGGCCCTAAATGAAAAAAAATCATATGTTTATGTCTGTCTTCATTACTCCCATCACTATGAGAACATATGTAAGTTAACCCTCTGGTCATAGTCTGAGATAGCAATCAGATAAACTACAGTTTGAGCCAGCTAAAATCCAGTTTATTTAGTTATTACGTTGTATGTGTTTGTCATTATTTTAAAATTAGGGTAATTGAACATACATAAAGGGATATAGATGACAATGTATGTACTGCAAGCCACAATATATTAGAGATTAGAGACAGAGACAGAGATAGAGATAGAGACAGAGGGACAGAGAGAGATAGAGAGAGAGGGAGAGAAAGAGAGAGAAGAAAAAAGAAGAAAAAAAGGAAAAGAAAAAAAAAAAAAAGTGTCTGTCATAGAGGCAGGCTGGGGGTGGGGGGAGGAAATCTAGGAATATTGGTGTTGGGAAGGGTGGTGGAGGAATGGGTGCTGGACAATGTATGACTAAAACCCAATCATGAGCATCTTTGTAATTGTAAACCTCATCACTGTATCACTGTCTTCCCGTTGTTCATCGATTTGCTCGAGTGGGCACCAGTAACATCTCCATAAGTCCTGTCACAAGCAAGTGTAGCCCAAGGGCATCTTTTTTTTTTTCCTGTCTGTGCTCCTTTTTTTTTATTATTCATTACTTTATTTTATTTTTTTAAGTATTTTATTATACCACCGTGAGATATACAAATAAAAAAGATATACAATTAAAAAAGTTCATGTTTGGGTTTTGGTCACACAGTGTTTCAGCACCCGTCCCTCCACCAGTGCCCATCTCCCACCAACAACATCCCCGGTTCCCTCCCCCTTCCCCAGCCCTGCTCCATGGCAGGTTCTTTATTTCTTTGCCAAGGGCATCTTTTTTTGCTCCAGGGACAGGAAGAACCTCAAACCATTTATAGTGGTATAATAATAGAAAAAGTACAAATAAATAAAATAAATTCGGTAATAGTACTTTACATGACTAGTTTCAGGGGTTTATGGAGGCAATTTTACTGCTGTTTCAAGTGATAGATTGCACAACAGAACAACCACCCATCACAGTCTATGGGACTCCCTTCTCACTTCTAGGTTTCGTCTTGCTCAGCTGACCACAGCTCTGTGTTCTGAGTCTATGATTTGTTTCTATTGATATTCTCTGTTCCTATGCTTCATTTCTCTATATCCTGCAAGTGACTGAAATCATTATGTGTTTATTTTTATCTTTCTGGATTATATCGCTTAATATTACTCTTTCATTTCTATTCATGTTGCCACAAAAGGCAGTATTTTATTTTTTTTTAATATCTTAGCAATACTAATTCCATTGTGTATATGTTCCGCTTTTGTTTTAACTCATCTGTCACTGGGTCTTTGGATTATTTCCATAGCTTAGTAAATATAAGCAGTGCTGCAACAAACATTAGTATACACATGCATTAAATTAGATATCTAGAATAATTTATCTAGAATAGTTTCTGATCATATCTTATATGTTGTTTAGCGCTTTGAGAGTTCTCCACCAAGGAAGAACCCATTTTCATTCTGGGTGTAACGGGGTTCCTATTTACTTTTATCCCCTCCTACTATCTTGGGTTTTATTATTTTTTTTTAGTGCAGAGGTAGTATTTTATCATCATTTGTCTTGCACTACCTTGATAACAAGTTATGTCAGAAACCATTTTAGTACCTACTATCTATCTGTATGTATCCATCTGTATGCTTTCTGTGTGCTCAGTTCTTTACATTTTCTGATGGGGTTGTTTATCATTGAAGTTTATGATTTCCTTTACCATTTTGGATATTAGACCCCCTATAATAAGTATTTTGTGTAAATATTTCTACATTCACTGGAATATCGTTTTTTTGTCACTGGAATTTTATTTTTATCTTTTTCTTTTCCTTTAGGAGGGGATAATATTGGCAGTGCTCAGGACTTATTCCTGCTTCCGTGCTCAAATCACTCCTGGTGGTACTAAAGAATCATATATGGAGCGATGGTCCAGCGGGTAGGGCGTTTGCCTTGCACCACGGCATGCCGGCCTGGGTTCGATCCATGGCATCCTATATGGTCCCCAAAGCACTGCCAGGAGTAGTTCCTGAGTGCAGAGGCAGGAGAAACCCCTGAGCATCGCTGGGTGTGACTCAAAAGAGCAAAAAAAAAAAAAGAATCATATATGGTGCCGGGAATCAGTCCTGGGTTAGTTGCATGCAAGGCTAGTGCTCTACCAGCTGTACTATTTGCTCTGGCTTCTGGAATGTTCTATTATATCTATCTATCTATCTATCTATCTATCTGTCTGTCTGTCTGTCTGTCTGTCTGTCTGTCTGTCTGTCTGTCTGTCTGTCTGTCTGTCTGTCTGTCTGTCTGTCTATCTATCTATCTATCTATCTATCTATCTATCATCTATCTATCTATCTATCTATCTATCTATCTATCTATCTATCTATCTATCTATCTACCTATCTTCTATCTCTCTATCTCTCTATCCCTCTATCCCTCTCTATCTCTCTCTCTCTCTCTATCTATCTATCTATCATCTATCTATCTATCCATCCTATAATTCTGGAAGACAGATCAGGTCACACATGCAAAGTACATATTTGACCACTGAGTCACATAAATCCCTAGACATAAATGTAGTTTAAAGCACAAGTGCAGCCATATTACCAGAAGTGTGAGCAAACAGAACTCAGATGGGTTAGTTACTCCCTTAACCTGTATGAACAAGTCTAGCTGCAGTCAGAAATACTTTCCCAACTAGATCAGCTTAGATCAGCCAATCTCTGAAAAACCCATAAATGCATAAGCTTTAGCAGATGATTGTAAGCTTTAGTAGATGATTCTATGTTTTGTCATGCTGTGATGATTAACTGATCTATTTACCTATGTCAAAGAGATCCTCACAATATCACAAAAGAAAACAGCAATTGTCTGTGCAGAAATGGAAAACATACATCAAACAATTCTGTGTGAAAAGTAGGCGAGGAATAGGATTTCAAAAAAAGGAGAGAAAATGAGCAAATATTTATAAAAAGTCACTTAGTATGTAAAAAGTAAAATAAGGTTGAAACCAGGAAAGGATTAATATTAAATATGAACAACTGTTCTTGCTTAAAGTCTAAAGATAGCCTATCATTAGTTTATCTTCTTCCCCAAAGCCTAACCCTTCTCTTTGTCTAGGTCTGCAGATAAGATGAATACCCCTGAGG
>JAJIBD010008331.1:0-12500 GCA_021461705.1 Cryptotis parvus
AAAATGTGTAACTTTTTTTCATATGTTTTTACAAATCTAGTCCAGCCTAAATGTACAATGCTCAATTTTAATGTATGGGGGAAGGGGTGGTGTGTGCTATACCCGGAAGTATTCAGGGTTTACTTCTGGCTCTGCCTCAGGGATCAGTCCTGATGGTGGTCTCGGGACCATAAGCGGCACCGGGAATCAAACTGGGATCTTCCCTCTGCATGACAAGCAAGTACTTTAACCTCTGTCCTGTCTCTTCAGCTCATTTTTTCCTTCTATGGCACTTATAGTCCATATTATGTTTTTTTTTTAATTCATGTCTGTTCTAGGCTTTCTCGTGCTCACGGAGCTGCTTCAGTCTTGGTATCTCTGCATTATCTGGCATGGTGCCTTGCATAGATTTAATAGCACGTATTCAAAATATTTATAGTGCTAAATGGAACTAAAATCTAGTGAGTACAAGATCTCACAGGAACTTGGTAACAATGACTTAACATGTCATTTGAGTAAATGTGAAAATATTTGTTCAAGAATGAGAAATGAAATGTCATAATCTGTTGCTAACTTGTTAACCCCAGTTTTGGCTAAACATTAACAGTCATTGTAAATAAAACCCACTGTACACCAAAATGTAATGGATATTTGATGGCACAGAGTAAAAACAATAGATAAAATAATCCCTGGGTTGTAAAGTTTGAGGTCTCTGAGAAAACTCCAATCACAGCTAAATTAAAAATAAGCTTCTACCTCTCTCTACTATTTGTTTGACTATGCTGAAAGGAAACTTAAGAGTGAAAAGCCAGAATGTGATGAATTGAACAAATATTTTTAGGGATATGTTTGGGGTGATATTTTGGTCATTAAATAGTTATTAAATAGTCACTAAAAGTAGGATGGCCTGCAGATGATACAGCTCTATAATAATAAAATGATAACTAAAATATACTGCATTGGAAAAGCAAAACTTTAGTTGTCAGAGTTAAAGTTGAAAGCTCCTTTGTTGCTGCAAAGATAGCACTTGCCCTTTGTACAAGGTAGACCCGGGTTCATCATTCTTTATCACGCTATGTGTTTCCCTGAGAATTGCCAGTAGTGATCCCTGAGTTCAAGCAAGAATAACCCCAAAGACTGTCAGATGTGACCTCCAAACAAAACAAAACAAAACAAAACAAAACAAAACAAAACAAAACAAAACAAAAAGCAAAGCAAAGCAAAGCAAAGCAAAGCAAAAGCAAAGCAAAAGCAAAGCAAAGCAAAGCAAAGCAAAATAAAACAAAACAAAACAAAACAAAGCAAAACAAAGTAAAAGATTCTGAAGACTCTCTGAAGGAAGAAACCAATACAGAGGGTTCTAGCTAACTGCTTCCTTGACACTTTTAACCCATCCAGATCAGGTCCCAAGAATATGCATTTGAAATAGGTGAAATATTCTCAATAAAGGAAAAATTAATATTAAAGTACTCATTTGAAATAACAATGCCTTTGTCTTTGACAGCCTCAACACATGACATACGAGGCAACGTTTTGGAAATATTCTATTATTTTTGTTTGTTTGTTTGTGGCGTATACTAGTTCTGCACTCAGGAATTATCCCTGATGGTGCTTGGGGACCATATGGGGTACCAGGATTGATTCTGGGTCAGCCATGTGCAACACAAGCATCCTACCCTCTGTACTATTGCTCCATCCTCAAGGGCATATATATTGTGAACTCAAAAGATTCATGCTGATTGTGAGTTAGAAACATTTTAGGTATCTGAATATTCAAACTAAGAATAGAAGACTTTTGCTTGATAGATTTGGGGGCTGTCGTGGGAATGGATACACACCCAGCACTGGTGCTTAGGATTATTCCTCACTCTGTGGTCAGGAGTGACCCCAGTTGGTGCTTGGAAGGCCACATGTAGTGCAGGGGATTTGAACAGAAGTTGCTAGGATGCAAGACATGTCTTAACCCCTATACTATCTCTCTGACCCTAGAGGAACTTTTGACCCAGGTCTTGGTCATCCTTTCATGCTACCTCTGTAGGGGACTGGAGTGTGGATCAACAGTGTGTACTAGATGTTTCATGGCAATGTGAAAAATCCAATTTGTTTTACTTATAAGACTGACTTAAAGCTTCTACGCATTTATCTTCTCTGTGTCTCAAATTGCAAAATTTCTTCGACATAATGATTTGTAAAAAATATTCTGTAACAGGGCTAGAGAGTAAGGAGGTAAGGCACTCACCTTATATACTGCCGACCCCATTTGATCCTTAATACCACATATGGTCCCCAGTGCTCTGTCAGTGGTCACTCTTAAGCACAGAGCCATTAATAGTCCCCTGAACACAGCTCTGGGTCAGCCCTGCCAACATTCGATTAAAAACACTACAGAAGACCTATTGAGAGGAAATAATTTTTCTCATTTTAAAAAGACTTAAGAAAATTATAAAGAAAAAGTGAATATTTTCCTGTAGGATAGAGGAGAAGGGTGATTGAAATCTCTTGAGGAAGAAAAAGAGACAAGAAGGAAATTTTGTTTGCAGTGGGGCTGGAGGTAGAGAGGAAAAAAAATGCCATGGGGAAAAATGCCATCTTTGGCGACTCTTCTTGCACATCGAGGAAATGTTATAAAGTCACAGAAAGCTTAGGTTGATTGGATTTTTTGGTGAAAAAACAGTAAAACATCCAAGTTCTACATTCAGAGTTTTTGTGGGCAATAGACTAGAGACACTAGGTCCTGGTATAGGACCTGAGTAAGAAGAGATCTAGAGATTTCAAGTTGAAGAAAGTTTCAAGAAATCCTATGGACTTCCCCCATCTTTTTGGAAATTAGGGGCTTTGAAAAAATTCCACCCAGGGCACCAAAAATAGAGAGACCTTTAGATAAAATCAGCATTACAACAAATTCAGTGGGCATAGGCTTAAAACCTAATATTACTAAGGCTTTTAAGCCTTATTCCTATGGCTATCTTACATACATACTATCTATATATGAAATACTTGAGGCAAGATGGTGTAGCATTTGTGGTCATAGGTTCTGGGGGTATGATCCTTGGCTTTTCAATAGCAATGAGATCTTAGAAAAGTTATTTGACCCTCTGTGTTTGGTTTATTTTTAGTTGAGAAAAGGGAAAAAATTAAAGTACCTGCAAACTAACAAACTTACCAAAGCTTATCATTTTTCTTTCAGATTTGAACAGCTGAGTTACCTTGGTAAGCTGGAAAAACTAGAAATTTCAACTACGTTTAAGGTAAGAAGAAAAGCCATGTTTAAGGTTAAAAAAAAGGCAAATTGCATCTGGACATGAATTATAAACACATCACACACACACACACACACACACACACACACTTACCCCCAATGAGGAAACCATGTTCGGGACTTCCTTAAGCATGATAGCATAGGATCCTTCTAGCTGCTCCCATAAAAGTTCCTACAGGAGATATTAATATATGATTCAATCATTGTGGTCTTTGGTATTTAACAAATGAGTCCTAAACTTTTTGTTCATACTAAAGCCTCATCCTTCTGAATAGGTTGGTGGCTCAGGGGCGTTTGGTGAGTTTCCATGTTTGCTTAAGTTCATGCTTACATCTTGGTGACATATATGAACACCTATGTCTAGAAACTAGCAGAATTGGCATGAGAAGCAAATGTGGTAATATAAGCAAAACTTTTTAGGGCAACACTTGGGGCCTGTAATATGAATGTTAGTTATGATTATAATAGGAGTCAGTGGTTGTACTTAAACAATTTGATAATCATGTCTTAAAATGTAGGAGTGATAAGTCATTGGCACTATCAGATTTATATATAGTATATACATGGATATACTAATCGAGAAATAACATAAATATTAATATAGCTATATCTGAAGTATCTGAGACAGACATGGGGCAGAGCTGCTACTTGCTCTCCCTGTGCCCAGCCGCTCACAAGGCGCCCAGGAGAGATGGCGGGTTCTAGCCCTGGCCCGCCACCCCAGCAGAGCCTTGCAACAAGCCAGACGACCCCCCACTCCATGAGGGCCTCCATTTTCCACATCCGGACTTCTCTCTCGTCAGAACTCCACCCAGCAGACCAGTCTATCACAGTCTGGCTCGCCTGCCGCTTGCGCCGCTGGGTTCATCATTAAATGCTGGACTTAGAGATGACTGCAAGAGTATGCTACCTGCACGGCAGAGCCTGGCAAGCTACCCGTGTTGTATTTGATATGCCAAATACCAGTAACAGTTATAGACCTCATTCGGGAATGGATTGTGGCTCTTTATGTTCCTGGAGCAAGCAGATGCCCTTGGGCTCTACTAGCATGAGACAGGACATATGGAGATGTTACTGGGGCCCGCTCGAGCAAATTGATGAACAACGGGAAGACAGTGATACAGTGACAGTGATCTGAAGTATAGATACACCATATATATTTATTTGATGATGGCCAGCACATAATTTAGTGTTTGTTTTATATAATTCTCTGAGATGGTCAATCAGGTGAGCCTATAAGAAGAGACACAGGAATACGACAAAGAGTTTGAAAAAACAACAAAGTGAGTTATGCTTTGAAAGCAGCATACTCTCTGCTGCTTTCCCTGTGGGATGTTCCATGGTTCCTGTCCCTAACGCCTAGTGTTAGGGAAAGGTAATGTTCAAGCCAAAAGCTTAGTTGAAGTTTCCAATAAAAAGGCAAGGCAGGGTATATAGTTTAGGGTAGACTCACTGGAACTTCTTCTCTCCCCTTCCCTCTTCTCTCCTCTCCTTTGATTTTTTCTCTCTGGGCCAGATACCAGACTCAGGGCCACATGTATGCAAAACATGTAATATACTGCTGATTCATATCGCTGCTCCTGTCAGTCATTTCTGAAGCAGTCAGGAACCTGTTTGAGCTCTGCTCGGCTCCACATTGGTCTACTGCCTGAAGCCAATGCCCAGAGTCCTTGTCACCCCCTGTTACTTACCCACATGTGCTTGGAAGAAACCGTAATATAGGTTAAGATTTATCTAACTTATATATACTAAAGGGAAGCGGCAGAAAAATTTCTTCCTCAGCCTTTCCAAAAATGAATGGTTCTGAATTACAGTGTTCCAGGACATGACAAAGAAGACAGACAGTTGATAGAAGAGACAGTCTCCTCATGAAGTAGTGATACATCTGTGTTTCTTTCTGGCCACTTCCTTTCTCTTACTTTTTGCTGCCCTGGTTGGGAAGTACCTTCCAGTAAGTACTCACCACTAGTGCTGGCCTTAAATTATTTTCTAGGGAATCTGGGCTAAGTATTTAATAATTACAGTTACCAACCCTTCTACTTATTTTACCTTAGCATCTTCTCATAGCCATGGCATTCTGTTCACATTCCA
Organism: Cryptotis parvus; assembly: GCA_021461705.1. Lineage (NCBI taxonomy): Eukaryota > Metazoa > Chordata > Mammalia > Eulipotyphla > Soricidae > Cryptotis > Cryptotis parvus. The sequence goes on from JAJIBD010008331.1 coordinate 5,330, forward strand.
GTCTCACTCGGTACCAGCTCTCATAGAGCTCTAATTGACTCCATGCATTCATACCCATCTTGGTTATCTTGCTAGTTTCTCCAGCCTCCATGCTGTCTTTTATTGGTTTGAAATATTTCATTTTTCTTTGGGAAATATCTCACCTCATATCCTTTGTCTACGGTGAAGATAAAGCTAAGTTGCCTTCCTCAAGTATAGAACCTTGTCACTTGTCACTTGTCTTCCCATTGTTTATCGATTTTCTCAAGCAGGCACCAGTAACATCTCCACTTGTTGGGAAAGAAGTCCGTTATTGTTACTGTTTTTAGCATATTGAATGCACCACAGGTAGCTTGCCAGGCTCTGCCGTAGCTCGGGGTTTATCCCAGGGCCGAGTGGGCCCAGTCTTTTTCTATGTCAGACCATCAATAGCACCTGAGCCAACTAAATATATATAACTGCCCAACCAGTGTACATATTGTGTGTGTATATCCTTAGTAATGTATATTGATTTTCAGATATACATATGACTAAGCAGAACTACATAGAGCCCTGAGGTATTTGTTGAAATAGGAATGAAAGTTCTTTCTCCTTTTAGAAAGAGAAAGGAAGGTATCTTGGACACAGAGTCAACCTGAGAAAGAAGCCAGACCCAAAGGAGGTAGGAAGAAGCTGACTTTTGACCAGATTTAAGTTACTGAATTCATTCTTGCCTGAAGTTTTCTACAAACTTTTCAATTTTCTTAGTGATTAAAATGCATTTTAGCCTTTCTTTGACTGCAAATAAAAGTGGACAATTGTAGTTCTTCTTCTCTATAAATCCCAGCCTCCTGGCCATTAATAATGAAAACATGGTGTGCTCAATAAAAACTAATAGCAGAACTCCTCAGAACCTTCTGATCTCTATACCTTTCCACTGCAGCGTTATAGGGAGGAACTTAAATGAGTCATTCCGCAGAGACGAGGATTGGGTTACGCCTGCGGGCAGACACTCCACACCTGGTGTTCAAGTAGCCATTCCATACTGCCGCCGTCTTGTCACATCTTGCCCTTCCTTTCCCTTCTGAAGTGTATTCTGTCTGAATATCTTGCCATAAATCTGATTCACCTTCTTGAATTCTTAAAACTGCAGAGAATTTTATGGTCATTTGGGCACAAGTTTGTTAAATAGAGAACAGGTGGAATTTCTGCACTTTTACCAGCCTATGGATATGAAAACTGATTTCTTGCTGCCAGAGATGGGGTAAACACTAGATGGAACTTTCCAGCCTCACCATTGTGAAGCTTCTAAGATTAGTTTCAACTTATCACTTGTATTTGACTAATGTCCTGTTTCTACTGTGACTCACTGTATGTCTCTTCTGAATAGGGTCTTATTTCTACACTGCGGCACACTCCCATACTATCTGCCTCATGTCCATAGATACTTTGGACTTTTTTTTTAAATGTGCCCTCCCTCCACCCCCAAAAGGAACATTTAATCAACGCAGTTTCAACTTGATGCATGAAACCTGTACACTTGTAAAGTGTAGTAATGTGAAATAAAGCTATTGACTCTTCTCTAATCAAGATCAGAGTGTACCAGCACAGTTCTGGTTCAGCAACAGAGGACAACCTGGAAACTCTTTCCCTACCTGCCAGATTCCTAGAGTTTCCTCCCATTTTCTCAGAGGGGTGTCTTGCACAGTAATTCAAGGTGTTCTCAGACAAAATCTAAAACAATTGCCGGAAATTTTCCCCACTTATGTGATGAAGAATGACTGGTGAAAACTTGAAGGTCAGACCTATTCAGAGGATGAGGCAACTTCTCTGACATTAACTCCTTTAGTCCTGTACAATTTCCATACTTTTATTTGGTGATCTTTTAACAGCTCTAAGTCTGGTGTCCTGGAAAGGCAAACTGTGGGCAACTGGTTAACTTCCAAGCAACTGCAGTCTTCAGCTGTAATATTCGTGAGTCATATAGTAATAGTGAAATACAACAAAGATCTTATATATACAAATACAAATCATGTGTTACTGCCTCAAATAGTTGAATTAAAAACATTATTATTTTAAATTTTGAAATGTGCTTTGAGTGGAATGAGCAAGGGGCAAAGACAGAGTAACAGGTGAGAATGACCATTCCTTTAGAGAAGGGATTTCTTTCTTTTTTTTATAAAGCATCATGATTTGCTGATTTCTTTGCAGTACAGTTGTCACAGCATTCATTGCTCAACACCAGTCCCACCACCAGTGTGCCCCTACTGCCACCAAATGCTGCTATTCCCCACCCACTCCCTATCCCCACACCAACTTCCATAGCTGGCTGCAACCTTGTTGATCATTACAACATATGTATGTGGGAAAGGTCCTGGCAAAGACCTGATCCTAAACTGGGTGGTTTTGTTAACATGGTGTGTAACCGCTTTGCAGCTTGCCACAAAAAACAAGCTACAGTAGTTGTGTCTCTGGTCATTCTTCCCAGAGTTACTGATCAGTCCTGGTTCATGGTCGGTTGTGAATGGCATCTGTGCAGCTCATAGTCATGCCTGCTGGGTCATTGGAGGTGGGGGGGTGATGAAGAGGAGGGGGCCTCCATCCCCGCTCCGCGCCCACGGCAACTCTCATGTTTGCTGGTCCTAGAAGCAATGATGAAACTGGCCAGGGAAGGAACCAGTTTCCCCCAGAGAAGGAATTTCTAAAGAGTGACACGAGGCAGACAAAAAAGAATGAGAAGGTAATTGTCATGAAAGTAGGTGAAGGAAAGGAGACTTACAGGCAACAGCTGTTTGGGAAGCTGCTTGGGAAGACTGGAAATATGGTGGTGGGAAATAGCAGTGGTGGTGGGACTGGGGTTGAATATTGAATATCTGTAACAAATTAAAATGAAAATCTATGTTAAAATAATTGAATAGAAGCCCACTAAGTTCAATATTGAAACTTAGAGTAAAATAGTGAGAGCTATAACACATGGCCCAATTTTCATGCAACAGCTCAGTGAAAAGATCATGACTTTAGCAACACCATTAAGAGATATATGTTGTAATAAGCAATATAAAGTAAATTGATTAGTGCCTGCTAAGGGAGTCAGCTTGAGGGGGTGTGGGAAACTAGGGACTTTGGTGGCAGTAATGGCACACAAGTGGTGGGACTTGTGTTGGAATACTGAATACCTGAAACAACTGTACTGTGAACTGTCAGGGAACACCGCCGGGGTCCCTGACAGTGCCGGGAAGCGAAGTTCCCTTCTTCCTCTGAAGCCGGTGGGAATGGATGAAAACTCAGGAATCTGGTGCAGGTTTTAAAAGGCTTTACTTATCACAGGATCAGGCAAACAAATCAGCAATAGGAAAAACCCGGTGCTTAGGATTCCTGGCTAGAACCCCAGCCACGTGTAGGCCAATATGGCGGCCACCACATGTAAAGGCCCTGTAGAGAGGAGACAAAGACAAGATTCCCAAGAAGGGTGCGGACTCACAAAGAGAGAGCCCAAAAAGAGGAGCGCGAGAGAGGAAGCAGGCTGGTTTTATACCCCTGCAACTCAGACCTCCCACTATTATGAGAAGCAGGAAGGGTCAAATGCCCTTAGGTAACTTCTCCCAGCACCTCACCTAGGCCCTATTATCACTTGATCACTTGAATCCCGTTATGTTATTCATCGATTTGCTCGAGCGGGCCCCAGTAACATTTCCATTTGACCCTATCACGTGCCAATGTAGCTCAATGGCATTTGGTTGATTCAGGAATATGAAGAGCCTCAAGCTGTTCCTTCAGGGTCTTGACAAGGAAGTCTGACCATCTCGTAGGTGGGCAGCCACGTGATCTTTTGACATCCCATGGGATCCAGTCAGTAACAGCTCTAGTCCAGCGGTCATCGCCAAATCACATTACATGTCGAGCCCATCTGATTTTCGATGTCTTGGTAAATGAGTCAGTGTCCCTGATTCTGGAATAGCGATGGAGGTCAGAACTCCGATTCCTTCTCTCACTTCAGTGAGGTGTGATATTCCAGGCATAGCTCTTTTGATTCCTCTCTGGGAGACCCGAATAGCATTTTTATCCTGCTTTCATAGGGCCCAGGTCTCTGAGGCATATGTTAATGCAGGGAGGATGGTGGAGTCAAAGAGATGTGCCCGGAGCCGAAGGTTCTTTGTCCTTTTAGCTATTTCTTTGATGCCTTTGAAGGCATTCCAGGCCATTCTCTTCCTCCTGCGCAGCTCAGGTTTTAGGTCGTTCATCATGTTGACTTCTCGACCTAGGTACACATAACTGATGCATTCAGAGATGTTTGTTCCATTGAGAGTGAATGGGGCCTCTGGAACTAGTTCATTTTTCATAAACATAGTTTTCTTTAGATTCAGCTGTAGACCTATCTTTCCACATTCTCGGTTGAAGTCAGCCAGCATTTGTGCTGCTTGGCTAATGTTTGGTGTTATTAGAACGATGTCATCAGCGAAGCGGAGGTGGTGTAGTTGCCGACCATCTATCTTCACTCCCATTCCTTCCCATTCTAATTGTCGCATGATGTTCTCGAGGGTGGCGCTGAAGAGTTTTGGTGAAATGGTATCACCCTGTCGAACCCCTCTTTTGACACCAATGATCACTTCTTTGCAGAATGGTGAGATCCTGGTGGTGAATCCGTAATAGAGCTCATGAAGGATCTTGATGTATTGGGTTTGAACACCCTGTTTGGCTAGGGCTTCGATAACTGCTTCAGTCTCAACAGAACCAAAGGCTTTCTTTAAATCAATGAACGTGAAACAGAACAGCATCTTGTACTCCCTGCAAACCTCGATGAGCTTGGTTACTGTGTGGATATGGTCGATTGTGCTGCATCCTTTCTGGAAGCCAGCTTGCTCGCATGGTTGTCCTTCATCTAGTGTTCTGCCAATCCTGTTCAGGATGACTCATGTAAACAGCTTGTAGATGACGGACAACAGGCAGATGGGGCGATAGTTGCCGATGTCGTGAATGTCTCCCTTCTTGAACAGTAGAACTGTCCTGCTGGTTTTCCATTGGGAGGGCACCTTGCATTCGGACAGGTAGCGTGTGAAGAGCCAAGCTAGTGTATTAATGAGTAGCGATGGCAGATTCTTCAGGTGTTCGGGTCTGACTTTGTCTGGGCCTGGTGCTGTTCCCTTCTTTACTGACGAAATGGCATGTCGGATTTCAGAAGGGAGAACATTGGGAATGACATATCCATCCTGTGGAATTTGGTATGTGGGCAGGTGGATGTGGCTATCAAAGAGATCTGAGTGGAAGTCATGGATAATCTTTTCCATTGCCTTTCCTGAAGATGTGATAGATCCATCAGGCGTTGGAGGGCCGTCATCTTGGTCTTATAGTTGGTGAAGGACAGGCGGGTGGTGCGAATGCTTTTCCCGGCTTCTGCTGCATCTTCCCTATTATATGCTAATGTTTTGAGCCAAGATCTGCCTGGAAATGTCTTTATAGGGTAGAGAAGGGGGGTTTATGAGATGGCATGTCTGTACCAAAGACTAATACTAATGCCAGTTAAATATTTCTCCAAGCCTTCACAAGAGTCTCGTCTACTTCACGGTAGTTTTGTATTTTAGTTGCCTTTGAGTTATCAGGGAGCCATGCTTGCTTGCTTGGAGGCAAACAGCATTTCTCTCTGGTCTAATTACTTAGAGATCCAACGTGGCCAGGCAAATATGCTGGTAAGATCTAGCTAGTCCCACGATGATTGTGGTAGCATGAGAGAATATTTATACGAGCCAGTACAAAATACATGGTCAGATAAACTGCCACATTTAGACTACGCCCCTATCTATGAAGTGACCTGCAGGAGGCAATCCAGGGCAGATGCAGAGGCTCTTAGAGGAGTCCTGCAACAGTGAACAGCTTTGTAAATCACGGTGTTTAAATCAAGTTAAAGTACTTTTTAAAAAGAAGAAATTGTTTTTCATTGCTGATCATCATTAAAATACAAATCAAAATAATGACTTGTCACTTAACACAAGTAAGAATAGCCTATGTCTATAAAGCTGGCTGGGACACGTCCAGTGCTGATAGAGATACAGTAGATAAAAAAAAATTACCCATTCACTGTTGTCTGATTCAGACTTTGTGGAAAACAGTACATAGATTTCTGAAAAAGTTCAAAACATAACTACCACTTCAGATTCCATTCTTCAGAATATATTTTATGAAAAAAAACACATTAAAATTTTATGCGCACTCAGATGTTTTGGATGCACTATTTATAGCAGCCATGGTCTGGAAACAACTCAAATATTCAACAAGTGAGTGGGTTAAAAAGTTGTAGTATATGGGGCAAGAAAGATAGCATAGTGGGTAAGTCACTTGTTTTTCATTTGGCTGACCCATGTTGGATTCCTGGCACCCCATATTGTGCCCTAAGCCTGCCTGTAGTGTTCCCTGAGTGAAGAACCAGGAGGAAGGCTTGACTACAGCCAAGTTGGTTCAAAAAACAAAACAAAAAAAGAAAAGAAAAAAATTATGATGTGCATTATAAACAGTACTGCAATAAAGAGTTTAAAAAACTTTGGTATATATACATAATAGCATACTATAGAAAGATAGAATTTTACCTTTTCCTACAACTTGGGTGAAATTAGACACTCTAGTTTCAATGTCATGTTAAGCAAAATAAACAAGAAAGAGAAGGTCAAATGCCTTGTGATCTCATCCATATGTGGTATATAAAGGAACAAAGAAAAGGAATGAACAAAGGCCAATGAAAATAAAACCTTGGATTCTGTCAACAGAATTGAGGTTACAAAGCAAGAAGAGGAGGTTTGGGTTATGGAGAGGGATTGGGCAAACCACAAGCAACAAAAGGACAATAACAATTATATATATATATATATATATATATATACATATATATATACATATACGTAATAAGAAAACAGCATATGCAAATTTTCTGAGGTAGATATGTGGAAAATATAGAAAGAAAATCAAAATAACTGATAAGATGAATAGTATAAGATGGGAATTGAGCTGGAATTTATGGGATAGAGGACTTTAAGGGGTTTAGGTATATAATTCTATATGCAAAGGAAGGCATTGAAGTGTGAGAATAATGGGAACCCATATATACTTCTAAAGTTATTCTTGAGTATAAAGAGACAGTACAACAGGAAAGCATTTGCTTTGCATGCAACAGAACAGGATTTGACCTTGTCACTGCATATGGTCCCCTGAGTACTTCCAGGAGCAA
>JAJIBD010008331.1:17500-43581 GCA_021461705.1 Cryptotis parvus
TCAAAGACAGGGTATTGAGCTGCCTTAGCAGCATGCGAGGCACTTGCCTTTACCCTATACTATCTGTCCACTTTGCCACAACCATTTTTGCATGGGTATATACTCCATCGAAGATGGCTCATGAAGCTCAAATGCACCTGAAAAGACATCATGTATCCTTTTTTTGTGGTGCATTAACTTCAAAAACCCTCATTGTGCATTTATCTGCTCATTTTATGTGAAATGGTCAGAACCTTTTCTTACAATTTTGTGAACATCCCTATTCCTGGGAGAGTCACCCTCTTCCTTTCTCCCACTCACTGCTCTCTCCCAGACTCAGGCAATAACTAATTCCACTACCAGAAAGAAGCAAACAGGAAGTTTCCTCGCTGTGGCTCCAGATTGCCTGCAACACTGAGGTTTCCTTTTCTGTGTTTTGTACCTCTGATTTTGTTCACTTTGCCCAGCCCCTTTCCTTCCTGTGTAGTGTCAAACCACATTTCTGGTCTTGCCTTGCAGTATTTAAGGCCTCTCGTTTCTTGTATCCCCCAACTGATTCTTGCCCCACTATTTTCCCTGACCATCTCCCTGATCATTACTCTGCTGCTCACACTGTTGGCTTAACTCACAATTTCGACCTGACATTTGGTTAGTTCATTCTTCTGAGGTTGCGCAGCCTGTCAGATTGCAGACCTGCTGTGTAAGCCGGATTCACAACTTCTGCATGTTGGTTGCTCTTTTTAGCCCTGGTTTCCTGCCTCTCTTTATGCTAAGCCACCCCACCACCCCCACAGTTCCTCTGCAACATGTAATGCACACACACAATCTTTGTTTCAGTCCTAAACATCTGAACATTGTGGTTGTGCAGTATTGCCTATTTTGTGATATTCTGCCACTTAGTAACTAATCCCTTTATCTTTGGTCCTGGTGTTCAGCACTGAGGTGTACTACTGCTCCAAAGCATGATAACTTTGGTTCTCAATAGTTTTTTCTTCTTGTTCTAAGAATGCTAGTTTTAAGTTAACTAATCAGTTAGCACTTTGGGGAAAACTTGCATGTGCGAAGAGAAAGACAAGGGTTAGGACAGATTAACTGGTAGGGTATTAGGACTTTCCTGCTTTACTGTTGCTTAATATTAAGTGTCTAACTCATTGGTAGCATTAATGAAATTAAGAAAATATATGGACTAGGGTTATAGTTTGGTGAAGGAGATGGGGCACATAAAAGACAAAGAAAAGAAAAAAGTATGATGATTCTCCCTAGTTACATTTGAATCCACTCTTTTTTTGTCTGAATAATTTTCAGTAATTAAAGAGAGAGAGAAAGGAAGGAGGAAGGGAAGGAAAGAAGGACAAAAGAGAGAAAGAAAGAAGGAAGGAAGGTGTTGCAGGACTCCTCTAAGAACCTCTGCATCTGCCCTGGATTGCCTCCTGCAGGTCACTTCGTAGATAGGGGGTAGTCTAAATGTGGCAGTTTATCTGACCATGTATTCTATACTGGCTGGTATAAATATTCTCTCATGCTACCACAATCATCGTGGGACTAGCTAGATCTTACCAGCATATTTGCCTGACCACGTTGGATCTCTAAGTAATTAGACCAGAGAGAAATGCTGTTTGCCTCCAAGCCAAGCAAGCATGGCTCCCCTGATAACTCAAAGGCAACTAAAATACAAAACTACTGTGAAGTAGACGAGACTCTTGTGAAGGCTTGGAGAAATATTTAACTGGCATTAGTATTAGTCTTTGGTACAGAGACATGCCATCTCAGAAACCCCCTTCTCTACCCTATAAAGGCATTTCCAGGCAGATCTTGGCTCAAAACATTAGCATATAATAGGGCCTAGGTGAAGTGCTGGGAGAAATTACCTGAGGGCATTTGACCCTTCCTGCTTCCCATAATAGTGGGAGATCTGAGTTGCAGGGGTATAAAACCAGCCTGCTTCCTCTCTCTCACTCTCTCTCTTTTGGGCTCTCTCTTTGTGAGCTTGCACCCTTCTTGGGAGTCTTGTCTTTGTCTCCTCTTATACAGGGCCTTAATATATGGTGGCCACCATCTTGGCCTACACGTGTCTGGGGTTCTAGCTGGGAATCCTAAGCACAGGGTTTTTCCTATTGCTGACTTGTATGCCTGTACCTGTGATAAGTAAAGCCTTTAAAACTGCATCGGATTCCTGAATCTTCATCCATTCCCCACTGGCTTTGGAGGTAGAAGGGAACTCGCTTCCCGGCACTGTCGGGGGACCCCGCGGCATTCCCGACAGGAAGGAAAGGAGAAAAAAGAATTATTAGAAGTTGTAAGGTGAAAAATTTAGAATATGAATTTAACCAATGGGCAAAAAAGATAAAAGAAATGAAAGATAAATAACTGTTAGACTGGAGGAATATTGTGAGATATTCAATGTAGCTTCTCTCCTCTATGGAGGCAATAAACTTCCACTTTTGCTTATGTTTATTTGCATTGAATTTTAAAATTACTACAAGCAAAAATTCTAAGTTGACATATGACATTAGGCACTGAGCTACAAAGCAGTGAAACAAGACTTATAGTTCATGTCTTCAAGTGCCTACATTTCAGTGGAAGCAAGTTATCATGTTTTAAGACCATTGATTAGTTTTCCCTTATATTAGCTCATTTATATTTTAGTTGCTCTGAAATAGATACTAACATCGTAGTAGACCTTAGTCATTCATGACAGACACATGTAGAGATTTTTTTGGAGTTCCAAATTTGAAAATAGACTGGGAAATAGGCTGTGTTTTTATGTGTTTTAAATTAACAAATTGAACATTAAATTTGATGATATACTCATTTCTGTGATAAAATTAAATTAAACCTTCATTAAAATGAAACCAAACCACTATTAAATTAAACCAATTTTTTTTTGTTAATATAGTTTTTATTCTGCATTACAGCTGATCTTAAAGGAACCACCACTTGTCAAGTTTTGATCTGTTAATAAATAAAAAATGGGCTGAAAGGGCTATTAAAATAATCTTCTATTTTTCAACTATATATCTGATTGAGGACAGATTTTCTTTATATACTCAACCAAAACAACATTTCACAACATATTGAATGTTGAAGTAGATTTGAAAATCCAACTGTCTTTTAAGACAAACATTAAAGATTTGCAAAAATATTTTAAATACCACTCTTCTCCGCTATTTTTTGTTTTAGAAAATATAACCCTTTAAAACTAAATATAAGCTACAGTACAAAAATGTTTGTGTATATGAATATATTGCAAATATTAATATATTACAGATATTTTTTAATTAATATTTTATTATACCACCGTGAGATATACAATTACAACATTGTTCATGTTTGGGAGGTTTTGGTCACATAGTGTTCCAGCACCCCACCCTCCACCAGTGACCATTTCCCACCACCAATGTCCCCAATTCCCTCCCCCTCCCATAGCCTGCCTAAATGGCAGGTTCTTTATCTCTTTTCTCTCGCCCTCTCTCTCTTTTCCTTCTCTTACATATTGGGGTTGCACTACATACACTTAGAGGCCATCATGTGCATTTTTTTTTGCCTGTATTTAGTGCTCAGTTCTTGGTTGGTATTAGCCCTTTTGACATTTATTCGCACATGTTCCCGTCTCTGTCGTACCTAACCTCTGACTCCCATACAAAATTAAACCAATTTTAATTATCTTAAATCTTTTATTAAGAGCTAGATATCTCTCGAACTTCTCGAGAAAAATCTCAGTTGATTTTTCTTTCATTACCAGTAACAGCATACAACTTTTTAAATTTGTTTTATCTGATAAATAAAAAATTTAAATAAACAATGAAAATTGGAGCTAAAATGATATCCAAGAGAAAACAAAGCTCTCTTGAGATGTAACCAGACGTTGGAAACCTGACTATTCAGCAAACTCAGTAAATAGGGAAGTTTCTCAATGGATCTCTAAACCAAATCACATATCATTTCATGTTATGAACCCTTAAGATGGTTCTAAATATATATATATGTATATATATATGCAGTCATAAATCTAAAATTGAGGATACTCATGGCTTATTGTATTTACAAATGAGGATATTGAGACCTAGAGAAGGAACGTGATGTCAAGGTAATAAATGCATAATGTGAAGCTAGACTAGAATTTTAATCATATCATTCAGTCAGTTGACTATTATTCTCTCACTCTGTTGAAGTATGGAGAATAGTAGACTCACTTCTGTGCTGGATTGAAGATGGGCCCACATCTTTGACACTTTTCTCTTTGAAAGGTGGAGTTTGTGTTTCCTCCACTTGAACATAGGTGGGCTCAGTGACTGTTATTAAGAAAACTAGGGATGCAAGTTGATTCCAAAGCTAGAAAATTATCTGCACGATAACAAGCTGTTTGTCAGCTATTGATCGTGCCAATCACAGATCCTACACAGAGTTCTAAAATCTTTTCAAAAGAGAGAGGGAAGACCAGGAATTTTCAGCAACGTTTTCCTGGATACTCTGCAGTTGGAGAAACACATTGAATGCACCTAATGATGAAAGCATTGTTCTTGGAAGGCATCCTACCTCCAAATTTCCCACCATACTGGTCAGCAATCAATAGCATCCAATCATTTGCCATTCTTCAATCTGCAAGTTTCCCCAAGATAATGGCAGTATAGATACATTATTGATAAAGTCAGAAGTGTATGTAGTGCAACCCACAATGTGTAAGAGAAGGAAAAGAGAGAGAGAGGGAGAGAGAAAAGTGATAAAGAACCTGCCATTTAGGCAGGCTAGTGGGAGGGGGAGGAAATTGGGGACATTGGTGGTGGGAAATGGGCACTGGTGGAGGGTGGCGTGCTGGAACACTGTGTGACCGAAACCTCTAAACATGAACAACATTGTAGCTGTATATCTCACGGTGGTGTAATAAAATGTTTAAAGAAAAAAGAAAACTAGGGAACTTTTTCTCTTTCTTATCTTACTAATTTTTTCTTTCTTTATTAACTAAAGTAAATTATTTTGCCTGCATTTGATTTTTTATTGATGTAACATTGGTTCCCAGGTAGATGTAAGCTTGGTAATTTTTTTTTTATTTAAAATTTTTTTTTTTATTTTTACAATTACAAAGATATACGATTAAAAAGTTCACATTTGGGTTTTGGTCATACAGTGTTCCAGCACCCATCCCTCCACCAGTGCCCATCTCCCACCACCAACGCCCCCGGTTCCCTACCACCCCCCCCCCAGCCCTTCTCCATGGATTTCTTTCCCTTTCTCTCTCTCTTTCTTTTCCTTCCCTTCCAGTCTATGGATTACAGAACATACATTAAAGGGTTGTCATGTGTATTTTTTGCCTACATCCCTAAGATTTAAAGCAGACTTCTCAGGTGAAACACTCTGAGCCCGAAAACAATGGTGGGATATTGTGAAAAGGCTCAGTGAACTGCAGGCCTCACCAAAAAATTCTTTACCCAGCTAGACTTACATTCAGATGTGAAGGAAATATACACAACTTCATGGATAAACAACAATCAGGAACTTCATAGGCTCAAAACCAACTTTAAAAGAAGGATAAAGGGTCTACTGTAAATTAAGACAGAACCCAAAAACACAACAAGGTTAAACAGAAAGATGTCAGAAAATCTGATGACAACAATCTCTCTCAACGTCAATGGCCAAAATGCACCAATTAAGAGACACAGAGCGGCAAAATGGATTAAAAAACTGAATCCAACATGCTGCTGCCTACAAGAAACACATCTGAATAATCCAGAGCAAACACAGACTCAAAGTCAAAGGCTGGAAGATCATTCTCCATGCAAACAACTCCCAAAAAGGCTGGTGTGGCCATATTAGTATCTGACAATACAGACTTCAGGCTAAAAAAAGATTAAAAAGGGACAATGAAGGCCATTTCTTAATAATTAAGGGGTAGTTATATCAGGAAGAAATCACACTGCAAACATATATGCATCCAACGAAGGACCAGCAAAATACTTAAAACAACTGTTAATAGATTTCAAAGAAGACATTAACAGTAGCACAATAATAGTTGGAGACTTCAACACTGCTTTATCTACTATGGATAAATTGATGAGACTGTAATTAACCAGGGAAATACTGGCCCTGAAGGAAGAAATGGAAGAAAGAGAGCTGGTTGATACACACAGGGCTTTTCATCCCAAAAAGCTGAATACACATTTTTCTCCAGTGCACATGAAACATTCTCCAAGATAGACCGATGCTGAGCCACAAAAAATACCTCAATAAAATAAAAAGACAGAAATTTTTGTCAACTATCTTTTCAGATCATGATGCACTGAAAATAAAAGTTAACAATACACAGAAGCAGGGAGTCAAACCAAACACCTGGAAATTGAACAGCTTACTGCTGAACAACCAATGGGTCATAGAAGAAATCAAACAGGAAATCCAAAGATTCTTGGAAACAAATGAAAATGAAGACTTCAACTATTAGTACTTGTGGTACACAGCAAAAGCAGTCTTAAGAGGAAAATTCATAGCTCTGCAAGCATTCATCAGGAAAGAAGAAAGGGCCCACATAAATAACCTGACTTCACAGCTGAAAATATTAGAAAAAAGACCAGCAAAAGGAACCCAACCAGGCAGAAAAAAGGAAATAATAAAACTTAGAGAGGAAATCAACGAGCTGGAAACCCAAAAAACAATCCAAAATATTAATGAAACCAAGAGCTGGTTCTTTGAAAAAATAAACAAGATCGACAAACCACTGGCAAGACTTATAAGGACAGGGAAAGAGAGAACACAAACAAACAGAATCAGAAATGAAAAGGGGGACATTACAACAGAAACCACAGAAATCCAAAAGATCATCAGAGATTTCTTTGAGAGTCTGTATGCCATGAAACATGAGAACCAAGAAGAAATGGATAAATTCCTGGGTCCTATAACCTCCCATGACTGAAATAAGAAGGCTTGCAATACCTGAATAAGCCTATCACCATCGAGGAAATTGAAGCAGTAATTAAAAGTCTGCCCATACACAAAAGTGTACCCTGGGAAGCCAAAAAACACACAACGGAAACACCATCTGCACTTTTCTTTTCATAGCAGCACTATTCACAATAGCCAGAATCTGGAAACAACCCACATGCCTGAGAATTGATGACTGGATAAAGAAACTTTGGTACATCTACACAATGGAATACTATGCAGCTATTAGGAAAAATGAAATTATGAAATTTGCCTATAAATGGATGGACATGAGAGGATCATATTGAGTGAAATTAGTCAGAAGGAAAAAACAGATATAAAATGACTGCATTTATTTCATGACATAATATATATACATATTATGATAACAAAATCCAAGGTCAGGTGAAACGTGGATCAGGAGGTCTTAGCAAAGGGGAAATTACCACAAACATGTGGGAGTCAGAGGTTAGGTAAGACAGAGAAGGAAACATGTGGTAATAATTGTTGAAAGGTCTAATACCAAACTAGAACTGAGCATTAAATACAGGCAAAAAGATGCACATGATAACCTCTAAGTGTAGCATTACAATCCACAATATGTAAGAGAAGAAGAGAGAGAGAGAGAGAGAGAGAGAAAGAGAGAAAAGAGATAAAGAACCTGCCATAGAGGCAGGCTATAGGAAGGGGAGGGAATTGGGGACTTTGGTGGTGGGAAATGGGCACTGGTGGAGGGATGGGTGTGGGAACACTGTGTGACTGAAACCCCCAAACATGAACAACTTTGTAATTGTTTATCTCATGGTGGTATAATAAAATATTAATTAAAAAAAAGAAAGAAAACTAGATACTCTCAGCTTGGGGGACCAGACCATAACTCGTCAAGAGCTTCAATTTCAAGACATTTGGAATATGACTTAAGCAATCCTGCCTTCGTGAAGAAGTAGAAGCAGCCAGAAAGTCCCTTTGTTGTGAGAAGATGGAGTTACATGAAGATGATTTGGAGGATAAGACACCAAGTAGAGCAAAAGCGAGCCCACGGACAACTGAGGAATGTTTTGCTAGAAAAATGAGTGAGATGCATGAGCTTTCTTAGAAGTCAATGTCCAGCAACAGACATGAGTTGCCTAGGTAAGATCCCCTGAATTCCCAGCCTATGCATTTTGAGAAGCAAAATAGTTGAGTTAAATTTTGCGCAAGTTTAATTATTCAGCAGTGGGTAACATGAACAGAGCTAGGTTCTAGAGGAGAGGAGCTATTACAAGAACTTCAAATACATAGCCTTGATTTTGAAGTAGGGTAGAGGGTAGCGAATGAAAAAGCTTTAAAAAAGTGTTAGAGGCTGAAAGAATGGGAGATTATTGCCGAGTCTGGGCACTTGATCATTCAATTCTAGTCACTACAGTTTATGCCTCATGCATTGCAAACAAACCCTTACGGAATTTATGATATATAAAAATCACCAATGCACCAATGACATAAATGAGTTGTGGCTTAAATTTGACTTTAAGTTATTACCTTTGGAATAGTTTATGAAATAGTCATAGGAAAGTCAAACATACACTACTTTAAATTTATTATTAATCAAAAAACCCCATTTCCATTCACAAGAAATATTAAAGATGTACAAAATTTGACTGATCTTAGGATTTTAATATATAAATGAAGAGAAGTGGTAGTGTCTCAGTTTTAAGCATGGACTCACGAACCTGTTGCGCTTTTATTCTTTTTCTTGGAAACTTCAGAACCTGAAGACACGAGTCACCCCAACTGACCCCTGGCTGATTCCCTTACCATAGGCTTAGGAGCAAGGCCAATTTTCATTAGCTGAGCCCAGCCTTGACTAGACATTCCCCTGCACTTGGACCTAACCTCAATTGCCTATTCAAGACACATAAAAAACCCAGTGCTATTTAAGTTGTAGAAATGGTTTGTCAGCAGTGCTACCTAGTAAAATAACTTTTATTAATTTAATCTTTAGAACAAAGTTCAGAAGTATTATCATTTTGTATACTTCAAAGCATTTTGTTTACTTTTGTAATCTTCGTTAATTTGAGAATAAAATCAATTAACATTTAAAAAATGTTATTGAATCACCATGAGATAGACCATTGTAAAGTTGTTCATGAATGGGTTTCAGTCATACAGTGTTCCAGCACCAATCCCTCCACCAGTGCCCATTTCCCAACACCAATGGTCCCAGTTTCCCCTCACTCATACCTGCCTCTGTGGCATTCACTTTTCTTCTCTCTATCCTCTCCCCCTTCCCTTTTGTGCATTGTGGTTTGCAATACTGACTTGTATCCCTTTACTTACTTTTAATACTCAGTTCTAGTCTAGTGTTACTATTTCCAATTATTATTGTCAAACTAATGCCTTCTTTATCTTATCTACACTCCACCCCCCCCCAAACACATACACTTGTAGTAGATTCCAACCATTGACAAGTCCTCCTGGTCCCTTTTCCCCCTGGCGTTGGATAAAATCAATTAACATTTAGGATTAATCTAAAAAGATATGGGCCAGAGAGATAGTACAGAGGTTAAAGCACTTACCTTGAGTGTGTTTGCAGCCATGACAGCGGTTCAAATCCAGCCACTGCAAATGTTCCCCTGAGTTCTTTCATGTGTGTCCCCTGATCATAGAGCCAGGAGCAGACCTTGAGCACTTCTGGGTGGGGCACCCCCACCTCCAAAAAATATACATACATCTATGTTCATTGCAGCACTTTTGTTATAACCATATGTCATGTGCCAAATGAAAGCTAAATTAATAAAGAAAGAAAATGTGGTGTACCTATACAATGAAATACTGCTCAACTAGCTACAAAGAAAGGTATGGAAGTTTCCCATTTGCTACTACATAGAAGGAGCTAGAGAGACTCATTCTAAGTCAAATAAATCAGAAGGAGAAAGACAAATATCAGATAATCTCACTCATATGTGGGCTATCGAGATACAAATCAAAGGAAATAAATTGTTTAAAGACTGCAGAGCTGCTATTAGAGAAGGCAGCAAGATTGAAGGAACGGGGGAAAGGGGCCTGTGACCTGTGGTAGCGCAGTGCTGAAAATACAGTGCTGGTGGCTGTGGTGTATAACATATATGTTAAAGAGGCATGTATTGTGCCTCCAAAATAGCACAGTAGCGTAAACTAATTTTTGTCTCAATGAAAAGAGAAACAAATGGTGAAATTTAGATGCAAGAATATTAGCAATACATGGAAGAAGTGATAAGGTTATCTGAGAAATTTTTTAAATCCTTTTCAGCTTTATTTTAAATTAAAAAAGAACAACTTTTTTTAGAAGAAGTACAAATCTCCTAAAGTATAATCTTCCATTTAAATTGGGGCCAGAGAGATAGTACAGCAGTTAGGAAGTTTGTCTTGCACACAGATTACCTGGGTTCAATCCTCGGCATCCCATATGGCCCCCCCTGAATACTTCCAGGAGTGACTTCTGAGTGCAGACTCCAGGAGTAAGCCCTGAGCATGGCTGGGTGTGATTTAAAAAAAAAGAAAAAGTATAACAGAAATAAATGTTCTGGACTGGAGAGACAGTACAGCAGACATGGCATTTGACTTACACGTGGCTAACCCAGGTTTGATCCCTGGCATTCCATGTGGTCCCCTGAGCACCACCAGGGGTAGTTCCTGAGTGCAGAACCATGAGCAACCCCTGAGCATCGCTGGGTATGGCCCCCAACGCAAAAACAAATAAATGAATTAGTTCTGGGGTGTCACAATAGCACGATTAAACAATATCACTTAACAATTGTGTATTATATATCTGAAAGCTTCTGTAGAGTAGATCTTAGAATCTACTCTACACTGTTAGAAAAATATACACTGTGTGGAGATGAGGGCTACTGAAACTCGCTGTAATTATTATCTCACAACTGCTGAAATTGATCATCTATATACAACTATAAATCATCACTAAGTTCAATACTACTAATTTCATATACTACTGTGTCAATTGTATCTTCATAAAAAGAACATATTCTTACTTTATAATTTTAAAAGAATGTGAAAAAGAAGAAAGACAATGGTCTGATGCTTGTAGTCACAAATGGATTTCTTTTTCTTATCCGACTATTTATAAAGCATCATTGAAAGTCCATAAAATATACATAGATGTTAGCAACTATATGTTAGAAAGTAGAATTAAAATACAGGCCCCAGTTAAACGCTTATACCAATGAGGAACTCTAAGTCAGGCTCAGATCATGTATCAGCCTGCCTAAGGAGACTTTACATATAGTTATAAGTGCTGTAATACTTTACACGGTCATATAAAAACATCAAATGTGTACACATTAAAAAAAACTCACATAAAATATGCCTGAGTTTTTACAAAAAATTAAAGAATAAAGGACAAAGTATTTTTCAATTCTAAAATTTTTATGCAACCAGGAGTGAATCCTGACACAGAGCCGGGAATAAGTCCGAGCTGAGTAGGCTGTGGCCCTAAATCCAAATATGAGTAAATAAATCAATAAACAAAGCTACTCTTAATGGAAAAAAAAAGAACTTAATAGTCTCAGTTATCCAACTTTCTTTCAACATGGGAGCAATTATGTGAAGGATCCGTTTTTTGTTTGTTTTAAAGTTCATTTAAAAAGTCCCACATGGATTTGTGCCTATAGTGTTTTAAATCAAGGAAGCTTATTGGTGGTATCATTTTTCTTGTAGATTTGCAGCTATGAGAATACAGGATATTTAAAGTGAATTTAATACCGTAGGAGTAATCTTTCATTTAGCCATACAATTTTATCAGCAAAAGGTTAGGGGAGAAGAAATATCATGTTCTTTTTCAAATTGTGTTTTTCTGCAACCTGAGATTCAAGGTCAGATTTCTTGATGAACCCCCCAGGCATTGAATATTAATTAATTATTTGGGATCAGTTTCCTCCATGTAGCCCCCAAGATGTGCACCAGCAAACCAGCAACTGTTGTCCTCATGGCTACTGTAGCTCATATCAAAAGAAAGTGTAGATGTTTCAATGTTTTGTGGATGAGAATTTATCCATTGATGAGGGGGAAAAGGGACTCTCATCCACTGTTGGTGGGTGTGCCGATTGGTCCAGCCCTTTTGGAAAACAATATGGGCATTCCTCTGAAAACTAGATATTGAGCTCCCATTCGATCCAGCAATACCACTCCTGGGAATATACCCTGGAGTTCCAAAAACACATACCAGAAACACTATCTGTACTTCTTTATTCATCACTGCACTATTCACGATACCGAGAATCTGGAAACAACCTAAGAGCCCAAGAACAGAGGACTGGCTAAAGAAACTGTGGTACATCTACATGATGGAATACTATGCAGCTGTCAGAAAAGACGAAATTATGAAATTTACCTGCAAATGGATGGACATGGAGACTATCATGCTGAATGAAATTAGTCAGAAGGAAAAGGACAGATATAGAATGACCACATTCATTAATGGGATATAAATATATACCAGTGTTTTACTAAGTGTGGGAAATGGTAATGTCAGACTAGAACTCACCATTGAATATACACAAAGAGACATACATAATAAACCCTAAATGTCTGTAGGGCAAGTCACAATGTGTAAAGGAAGAGAGAGAGAGAGGGAGAGAGAGAGAGAGAGGAAAAGTGGATACCTGCTTTTGAGGCACAGCCTGGGGGGTAGGCGGGAGGGGTGTGGGTACATTGGTGGTGGAAATGGGGCACTGGTGGAGGGATGGGTGCTGGAATACTGTATTACCAAGAACCAATTATGAACACCTTTGTAATTGTATGTCTCATGGTGGTATAATAAAAAATTAGAAAAAAGAATTTATCCATTGAGAAAGATGGAAAGGAGAGTTACACTGGCACAACGCTGACATTATTGGATACACATATCTTTTGATTTTATTAACACCTTTCAGATATAGCTTAAAACATATTACAAAGAGCCTTACTATAATGATAGTCCTTTCTCTCAACACCCTCCCCCCTCCCCATCATACTATCCCTTAGGAAAAATCAGTCAGGCACCAACTACAGTGTGGGAGACAGGTCTCAAGCTAGGTTACATTTGTACTAATTGGGTTATAACTCATTCTTTTAGGAAAATTGTTTTTAATGATCTGAGATTCTGCACTCAAGGATCACTCTTGTTGGGCCTTGCAGGACCATTTGGGGTGTTGGGGATAAAATCCTGTTAACTACATGCAAGACAAGCATGTTACCTACTGCACTATCTCTTCAGTCCTCATTTTGTTTATTTTTATTCTAAAAATTATTATTCATGGGGGCTGGAGCGATAGTCCAACGGGTAGGGCATTTGCCTTGCATGCGGCTGGCCCATGCCGGCCCGGGTTCAATCCCGGCATCCCATATGGTCCCCGAGCACAGCCAGGAGTAATTCCTGAGTGCAGAGCCAGGAGAAACCCCTGAGCATCACTGGGTGTGGCCCAAAAAAGCAAAAAAAAAACCATTCCTATTCATAAGGACCAATAAAATAATAAAAACCAGTTATTGATAGTAATTAGCTCCATTAACTCTGGCCTGAGGATATTCCATTTGAAGTGAGACCCTGGTGCATCCTTGGGATTTTTTGGCTGTGCTGGGGGATGTTCCAGGCATGGCCCACAGTGGGACAAAACACACAACTGACAGGTTGTCTTTGTTTTTTGAGATATTCTCGGAGAGACCTCCACGGTACTGGTGGTGAAAGCTGAGGATTGAGCTGTATCAAGGCTTCTGACATCGTCTCTCTGTCAGCTCACCACACATTCCCTTTGGGTGGGAAGGAGGATTGCTGAAGCTTAGTCTGGATCAGCTGACTCCAGGCTAAGTCAGGTCTCCTATATCTAAAATAACTGATGAAGGCAGATTGAGATACGTTTCAAGGTCGAATAACCCAGGAAGGTTTATCAAATGGTTTCTGACTTAAATCTCAAGTCTTGGCATGAGAAAGAGTCACAACCTTTCCAGTCACTTGGCAGCTTATAGTAGTTCTGGGAAAAACTGGGTAACTGAGGTGCCTTTTAAGTAAAAGGATTATTTGTTTTTGAAACAGTGCTGAGGAATTGGTACAGTACTCTGTGATTATAAAATAACTCAACCTATTATGAGGTATGATATCTCAATTTTTTAAAACATTAAATTAAAATTTTTGTAAAGACAATTTGCCAAGTAGTGGAAGGGTTTAGAGAGAGCAACAAAAAGCATGGCTTACTTTAGATTACTCAGAGCAATAACTGTTCCTACACCTGATTGAGAAGGGCTGGGGAAAGTAGCAATTATAAAAGCTGGGATTTTGCTGAGTGAACAAGACTCCAGAGATAGGAGCTGTGCTTTCAAGAGTGTCAGAGGAATAAATACCCAATTAATTTTATAATAAAATTTTAAAATAAAAATTAAATTTTATATGCATACTTATAAATATGCATTTATAAATTTTTTACCTTTTATTTATTTTAAAATAAATTCCCAATTTATTTTATTTACTCTCCTCTCTCCAGCTTCTACACACGATTTTTTTATTTTATTTTATTATTTTTTATAACTATTTTATTATACCACTGTGAGATATACAATTACAAAGATGTTCACACATGGGTTTCAGTCATATTGTGTTCCAGCACCCATCCCTCCACCAGTGCCCATCTCCCACCACCAATGTCCCCGGTTCCCTCCCTCCTCCCTCAGCCCACCTCCATGGCAGGTTCTTTTTTTTTTTTTGCTTTTTTGGGTCACATCCGGCGATGCTCAGGGGTTACTCCTGGCTCTGCGCTCAGGAATTACTCCTGGCAGTGCTCGGGGGAGCGATATGGGATGCGGGGATCGAACCCGGGCCGGCATAGGCTGGCAGCATGCAAGGCAAACGGCTTACCCGCTGGGCTATCGCTCCGGCCCCTCCATGGCAGCTTCTTTATTTCTTTCCCTTTCTCTCTATCTCTTTCTCTTTCCTTCCCTTCCAGATTGCGGAATACAGAACATATATTAAAGGGTTGTCATGTGTATCTTTTTGCCTGTATTTAATGCTCAGTTCTAGGTTTGGTATTAGTACTTTCGACAATTGTTAGCACACTGTTCCATTTTCTGTCTTACCTAGCCTCTGACTCCCACATGTTTGTGATAATTTCTACCTTTAACAAAACCTCCTGATACATGTTTCACTTGACCTTGGATATTGGTATCATAATATATACATATATATTTATGTCATGCAAATAAATGCAGTCATTCTATATCTGTCTCTCTCCTTCTGGCTCATTTCACTCAACAGGATCTTCTCCATGTCCATCCATTTATAGGCAAATTTCATAACTTCATTTTTCCTAACAGCTGAATAGTATTCCATTGTATAGATGTACCAAAGCTTCTTTATCCAGTCATCGATTCTCGGGCACTCTGGTTGTTTCCAGATTCTGGCTATTGTGAATAATGCTGCTATGAACATAAAAGTAGGGATGGTGTTTCCGCTGCGTATTTTTGGCATCCCAGAGTAGATTCCAAGGAGTGGTATGGCTGGGTCAAATGGGAGTTCAATTTCTAGTCTTTGGAGGAATGTCCATATTGTTTTCCAGAAAGGCTGTACCAGCCGGCATTTCCACCAACAATGGATGAGTGTTCACTTTTCCCCCACATCCATGCCAGCACTTGTTGTTGCTCTTTTGGATATGTGCCAGTCTCTGTGGTGTAAAATGATATCTCATTGTTGTTTTGATTTGCATCTCTCTGATGATTAGTGATGATGAGCATTTTTTTCATGTTTTTTGGCCACTCGAATCTCTTCCCTTGTTTGAAGTTTTTGTTCATTTCTTCTCCCCATTTTTTGATGTGGTTGGCTGTTTTCTTCTTGTAAAGTTTTACCAGTGCCTGATATATCCTGGATATTAACCCCTTATCAGATGGGTATTGGGTGAATATTCTTTCCCATTCTGTGGACTGTCTTTTGTATCTTAGTCACTGTTTCTTTTGAGGTGCAGAAGCTTTTTAGTTTCATGTTGTCCCATATGTTTATCTTTTCTTCTAGTTGCTTTGTTAGTGATGCTTCACCTTTGAAGATGCCTTTAGCTTCAATGTCGTGGATGGTTTTTCCTTTAGTTTCTTCAATGTACTTTATGGATTCAAGTCTGATATTGAGATCTTTAATCCATTTTGATCTGATTTTTGTTCATGGTGTTAGACACAGGTCCAAATTCATTTTTTTACATGTCGCTGCCCAGTTTTCCCAGCACCACTTGTTGAAGAGGCTTTCCTTACTCCATTTTGGACTCTTTGCACCTTTATCAAAGATTAAATGATCATGTGTTTGAGGTTGGGTGTCAGGATACTCAATTCTATTCCATAGGTCCACAGGTATGTTTTTATTCCAATACCACGCTGTTTTAATTACTACTGCCTTGTAGTACAGTTTGAAGTTGGGAAAGGTGATGCCTCCCATCTTCTTTTTCCCGAGGTTTGCTTTAGTTATCTGTGGGGGTTTATTGTTCCATACAAATTTCAGGAGCGTTTGGTCAATTTCTTTGAAGAATGTCATGGGTATCCTTGTAGGGACTGTACTGAATCTGTACAGAGCTCTAGGGAGTATTACCATTTTGACAATGTTAATTCTCCCCATCCATGAGCAGGGGAATGTGTTTCCATTTCCTCGTGTCCTCTTTTCTTTCTTGGAGCAGTGTCTTGTAGTTTTCTTTGTACAGGTCCTTTGCATACTTGGTTAAGTTGATTCCTAGATATTTGATTTTCTGTGGCACAATTTTGAATGGAATCGTTTCCTTAATATCCCTTTCTTCTCTTTCATTATTTGTATATAGGAAAGCCACCGACTTTTTTGGTGTTAATTTTGTATCCTGCCACTCTACTATATGATCTACTCATGATTGTTAGCAGGAGGAGAAATCTGTGAATATAATCTCCACAGTCAGCCTTCAGGGCTAGAGGTGGGGACACAGATGAGGAAATGCTGAATAAATGGAAAGCAACTGGCACACCCATCCTTTTGTCAGTCTTCTTTTTGGGGAGGTTGAACACACCTGGCAGTGCTCAAGGCTTACTTCTGGGCCTCCGGGAACCATAGGTGGTACCTGAGAACAAACTGGGCTCTGCTGTCTGCAGAAGTCCTACCCGCCACACTATGTCCCAAACCCACAGTCAGTCTTTTTACAGATGCAAATGACAGAATCTTTTCTTCTTACAATTGAGAGACTAAAAAGAAGATTTACTGAAGTGTCTGTGGAAAGTGCATGTATTCATTTGAAGCTCAGGAAAACTTAATTGAGGATTATGTATTGACTACTTGGTTCTCATCTTTTTTTTTTCTTCAGCTTATTTTTTCCTCTCTTAAATTATTTCTTTCAGCCTATCACAGCCTGTCTCATGCGGCCACGTGCCGACGGTTCATCTATAAATGCTATATTTAGAGGTGACTACAAGGGTATGCCACCTGCATGGCAAGCCTGGCAAGCTGCCCTGTTTTATTTGATATGCCAAATACCAGTAGCAATTATGTTAATTCATTCCCATGACCTAATATAATGGTTTGAGGCTCTTTATGTTCCTGGAGGCGAATAGATGTCGTTGGGCTCTACTAGCATGAGACAGGACATATGGAGATGATACTGGTGCCCGCTCTAGCAAATAGATGATCAACGGGAGGATAGTGATAGTGAAATTATTTCCTTAATTTTTAAAAATTTAATCTGTGAGATGAAAAGTTACAAGTTGTTGATAACTGAATTTTAGTTGTATACAATGGTCAAGTTCCCATCCCTTCACACTGTGCACTTCCTTCCATCCAAGCCTTCAGCTTTCCTCCCGCCTTCCTGTTGTCTCTAGCAGACATTTTCATTTTCCTTTTTCTTTCAGGCACTGCAGTTTGCTTTACTGCTACTGAAAGGGCATCATGCATATCACTTTACTTCCTTTCAGCACCCAGATCTGCCTATAGTGATCATTTCCTACAGATCATTGTCAATCTGGTCCCTTCTCTGTACTAACTGCACTCCCTCCCCACCCTGCAGAGTGGTTAGTTTCCTACTACAGACCAGTCCTCCTGGCCTTTGTTTCTATTTCTTTGGATGTTATTCTCATACTTATTTTTCTTATCCCTCAAATGAGTGCAATCATTCTATGTCTTTCCCTCTCGCTCAGACTAATTTCACTGAGCATGATAATCTCAAGTCCACTCATGTGGACAAATTTCATGACTTCACTTTTTCTTACAGCTGCATAGTATTCCATTGCGTAAATATATCAGAACATCTTTATCCACTTGTCTGTTCTTGAGCACTTGTTTTTTCTATATTATGGTTGTTGTGAATAGTGCTACAATGAACACAGAAATACAGGTACCTTTTCTGCACTGTGTTTTGGTGCTTTAGAGTATATTCCCAGGAACAGAGGTGCTGGGTTGCATGGGAGCTCAATTGTTAGTTTTTTGAGGATTGTCCATACTGTTTTCCATAAAAGATGGTCCAGTTGATATTCCCACCAGCAGTGAGTGAGGGTCCCTTTTTCCCTGCACCCACACCAACTTGTTTCTTTGTGATGTGTGCCAGTCTCACTGGTGTGAGATGATATCTTATTGTTATTTCGGTTTTCATTGTACTGACGATTAGTGATATAGAGTATTTCTTCATGCACTTTTTGGTAATTTGGATTTCTTCTTTGAGAGAGTTTCTATTTATCTATTTTCCCAACTTCTTTGGGGTTGGATTTTTTCCTTGTAAAATGCTTTATGTATTTTGGATAGCAACTCTATCGGATGAGTAGTGGGAAATAATTTCTCCTAGTCTCTGCTCTGTCTTTTTTTTGTTGTTGTTAGTTTGTTTTGGTTATGATTTTGTATTTTGAACCATACACAGCAATGCACAGGGGTCACTCATGGCTCTGTACTCTGGAATTACTACTATTGGTGCTCACAGTATCATAAAGGATGCTGAGGATTGAACCTGAGTAGGCCACATTCAAGGCAAATTCCCTACACATTGTAGTTTTGCTCCAGCCCTTGTACCTTATGTTTGGAGGTAATTGTTTAAAATAAAATTTTTGCAGTACAGATTCACACCTCTTTAAGTGTGTGTTCAACACTACTCCCACCAAAAAGCACCAAGATCCTGCACTCTTGTCCTCGGATTACCTCCATCTTTAGATTCCCTTCCCTATACTCTGTGTGGTATACTTTGTTCTTGGGCAGAATTCAATTTTTTGTTTTTGTTTGGCTTTGTTCCCTTTACATTCCACATTTGAGTGAAATCATCATATTTTCTCTTGACATTTCTCTTAGCATACATCCAGTTACATCCCATGTTGATCCAACTGGCACAGTTTCATCATCCATTGTGTGTACATCACATCTTTATCCATTCATCTGTCATCAGACACTTGGGCTGTTTCTTTGTTTTGGCCAGTGTGCAGAGCTGTGATGAATAGAGGAGTACATGTATAGTTTTGAATTTTCAATGTTTTTCTATTCTTAAGATAGTTGCTGAGGAGTGAAATTTCTGGGTCATATGATAAACGTATTTTTAATATTTTGAGAAACTGTCTAGTGTTTTCCATAGAGGATGGACCAGTTTACATTTTTGAAACATTATAGGAAAGTTTCATATTCTCCAGATCTCTCACTTGCACATTTTTCTGATCTTTTTTAATTTTATTTTTTATATTTTATTTATTTATTTTGCCTTTTTTTTGGGGAGGGGTCACACCCGGCAATGCTCAGGCGTTACTTCTGACTCTGCACTCAGAACTTACTCCTGGTGGTGCTCAGGGACCTATGGGATTCTGAGGATCGAAGCTGGGTCACCATGTGCAAGGCAAATGTACTATTGCTCCAGCCCCTCTGATCTTTTTAATATGAACTTTTCTCACAGATCTGAGTAGATATCTCACTGTTATTTGAGTTGCATTTTCCTAATAATAAGTACAAATGAGCATTTCCTCCTTATGTGTTTTTGGCTAAGTATCTATCTTTTTTGGGCAAATGTCTGTGCAGCTCTTGTCTGTTTTCTTTCATCAAACTTCTTTATTCATGTCATTCCTGCTCAGCAGAGAGAGTGACTGAAGGGAAGGGATTGTGTCTTTGATCATAACCTCTACTGTGGTACAGGACCCCATGCGTTTGGTAAATTGTCAAGAGGCCTATTGGAGCAGTTGGGAAAGAATGGGGATTTGACCAAGGTTTTGTGTCCACTCCTCCCCTTCCACTCAACATACCTTAGCTGCATTCCCCTTATTTCCCACTCTTACTTTTTGCTCTAGGTTAGGTTCTTCACTGGTTTTAAACCTGGTCACTCTTCATATCCACATAGAGATAGTCTTAAATTTGGCTTTGAAATCTTGTGCCTAGGGGTCAAGGGGATAGTCTCAGTGGAAGAGTAGTAGAAGCCTTATCTGTATGAAGCACCACATGGCCTGTTAACACCATCAGTATGGTATTGGTGACCTTAGAGTAACTGCTGTGTGTGACACTTATAATGAATAATGAACATTGTCTAAAACACTGAGCTCCTCTTTACCACAGTTAACCTGTGATGAGTATTTCAAAACAAAATGTGATTGTGTGTCTTTTAACTATTTAGCTAAATTTGCCTCAGAAATACTAGGGTTGAAGCCCTTTGAAGAATGATATATTTAAAGTATTTGATTATCAGACCAAATTGGTGAAATGCGCAAAGGCATTAGACATCATTTGTCTATTTAAAGGGAGAATTTTATTAGATCTTGCAGCTGTTGCTACAGTATAACATTTGTTCAGAGACATCTTATATCAAAATTAGTTTCCACTTAACCTTTAAGAAACAGAAGTAAAACTGTTCATTGAATGGATTGATGATCAATGTGTTTTCTTTCTTTCCCTTTCTTTCTTTCTTTTTTCTTTCTTTCTTTCTTTCTTTCTTTCTTTCTTTCTTTCTTTCTTTCTTTCTTTCTTTCTTTCTTTCTTTTTCTTTCTTTCTTTCTTTCTTTCTTTCTTTCTTTCTTTCTTTCTTTCTTTCTTCCTTTCTTCCTTCCCTTCCTTCCTTCCTTCCTTCCTTCCTTCCTTCCTTCCTTCCTTCCTTCCTTCCTTCCTTCCTTCCTTCCTTTCTTCCTTCCTTCCTTCCTTCCTTCCTTCCTTCCTTCCTTCCTTCCTTCCTTCCTTCCTTCCTTCCTTCCTTCCTTTCTTTCTTTCTTTCTTTCTTTCTTTCTTTCTTTCTTTCTTTCTTTCTTCTTTGTATGTGTGTTGTGTGTGTATGTGTGTGGTTTGAACCACAGATCCCTTTAACTAGTTATATGTAACCTTTCTGTTCCTGTATAAAACAAACAGACCCTGATGGTTTCTATATCTCTTATTTTGTGGATAAAAACTCAACAGTTTTAGGGTTAGACAATTTGACTTAGTAACTCCCTAAGCACATTCTGAAAACAGAACAACAACAAACATGACAAGTTATATTGTTTCAAAGATCTGTTAAAATCAAAGTAAATAAGGTTTGAATCTTATGATCATTAAATAACAGCACATCTGTACCATACCACAGTGATCCTCTAAAATATAGCTTCTGGTTATTAACTAAAATCAGAAGGAAAGAGATTAAAACTTTCTATTATTTTTAGGATATCAAAAACTATCCTACTTCTCTACTCTTTTCCCCCATCAATTCAAAAGAAAGGGAGAAAAGTAGGGGTTTGAAGATTAGAAGAAAAACATTTCAAATATTTTCAAATATTTGAAAAGTCAGCAAGGGAAATTTCAACAATATTTTAAGGACTCCTGCTGTGTTGCTTAGATTAAAATCTTTAGTTGATAAACCAGAACCTGTAACACTGTTCCTCTTTGGTGTAAGCTACCAAGTTACTATTGATTGAATCTGTGTTTCTATTGTAATTGCTATCATTTTCCTCGAAGTAAAACGGGGGAGCAGTACAATAGATGTGCTGGCATTCAAGGTATTAAAATGTGACACTTTGAAAGTACTAATACCAACCTAGAACTGAGTATTAAATGCAGGCCAAAAGATACACATGACAACACTTTAATGTATGTTCTGTAATCCCCATAGTCTGGAAGGGAAGGAAAAGAGAGAAAGGAAAAAATGAAGAAACTGCCATGGAGGCAGGCTGGGGGAGGGGGAGGGTACCAGGGATGTTGGTGGTGGGAGATGGGCACTGGTGGAGGGATGGGTCTGGAACACTGTATGGCCAAAACCCAAATATGAACTTTTTAATTGTATATCTTTGGAATTGTATATCTCACGGTGGTATAATAAAATATTTTAAAAAGTGTGACATTTGATTTAAATAAGTTTGAGAGAGATTCTAAAAGATTTCTAGCATTTTTAGTAACTGCTATAGACGATGAGAGAATAAAAAAGTAAAAGGATTAAGGCATATCAACTTAAATTAGCCAAACAATTGAAAGAATGACTTGGGTGAAATTTATAAGGTATTTATAAATACCCCACCTCTTTTGATGTCAAAAGTTCGAAAGGATGATACCATTTCACCAAAACTCTTCAGTGCCACCCTCAAGAACATCATGCGACAATTAGAATGGGAAGGAATAGGAGTGAAGATAGATGGTCGGCAACTACACCACCTCTGCTTTGCTGATGACATCGTTCTAATAACACCAAACATTAGCCAAGCGACACAAATAACTGGCTGACTTCGACCGAGAATGTGGAAAGATAGGTCTACAGCTGAATCTAAAAGAAAACTATGTTTATGAAAAATGAACTAGTTCTAGAGGCTCCATTCACTCTCTTTTTTTTTTTTTTTTGATTTTTTATTATACCACAGTGAAACATACAATTACAAAGGTGTTCATAATTGGTTCTTGGTAATACAGTATACCAGCACCCATCCCTCCACCAGTGCCCCATTTCCACCACCAATGTACCCCACCCCCTCCTGCCCACCCCGATGCTGCCTTAATAGCAGGTACCCCAGTTTCCTCTCTTTCTCTCTCTGTCTCTCTCTCTGTCTCTGCATCTCTCTCTCTCTTATTTTACACATTGTGGCTAGCCCTGCAGGTATTTAGAGTTTATCACTTAAGTCTCTTTGTGTATATTCAATGGTGAGTTTTAATCTGCCATTACCATTTCCCACATTTAGTAAAACACTGGTATCTATTTATGTCGTATTAATGAATGCAGTCATTCTATATCTGTCCTTTTCCTTCTGACTAATTTCACTCAGCATGATAGTCTCCATGTCCATCCATTTGCAGGTAAATTTCATAATTTCATCTTTTCTGACAGCCGCATAGTATTCCATAGTGTAGATGTACCACAGTTTCTTTAGCCAGTCCTCTGTTCTAGGGCATTTAGGTTGTTTCCAGATTCTAGCTATAGTGAATAGCGCAGAGATGAATAAAGAAGTACAGATAGTGTTTCTGCTATGTGTTTTTCGGTCTCTCGGGTATATTCCCAGGAAAGAAACGGTGACCAAGATACAAAGACAATCCACAGAATGGGAAAGGATATTCACCCAATACCCATCTGACAAGGGGGTTAATATCCAGGATATATCAGGCACTGGTAGCACTCCACAAGAAAAAACAGCCAACCCCATCAAAAAATGGGGAGAAGAAATGAACAGAAGCTTCCAAAAAGAAGAAATTGAATGGCCAAAAGGCATATGAAAAAGTGCTCTTCATCTTTAATCATCAGGGAGATGCAAATCAAAACAACAATGAGGTACCATCTCACCCCCACAGATACTGGCACACATCCAAAACAGCAAGAACAACCGGTG
This sequence comes from Cryptotis parvus, assembly GCA_021461705.1. Lineage (NCBI taxonomy): Eukaryota > Metazoa > Chordata > Mammalia > Eulipotyphla > Soricidae > Cryptotis > Cryptotis parvus. The sequence continues at coordinate 41,099 of JAJIBD010008331.1, forward strand.
CTGGCGTGGATGTGGGGAAGCGACTCTCATCCACTGTTGGTGGGAGTGCCGACTGGTCCAGCCCTTTTGGAAAACAATATGGGCATTCCTCCGAAAACTAGATATTGAGCTCCCATTTGACCCAGCAATAGCCCCCCATTCACTCTCAATGGAACAGACATCTCTGAATACAGCAGTTATTGTGTACCTAGGTCTAGAAGTCAACATGATGAATGACCTAAAACCTGAGCTGTGCAGGAGGAAGAGAGAGGCATGGAATGCCTTCAAAGGCATCGAAGAAATAGCTAAAAGGACAAAAAACCTCCAGCTCCGGGCACATCTCTTTGACTCCACCATTCTCCCTGCATTAACATATGCCTCAGAGACCTGGGCCCTACGAACGCGGGATGAGAATGCTATTGGGTCTCCCAGAGAGGAATCGAAAGAGCTATGCTTGGAATATCTCGCCTCACTCAAGTGAGAGAAGGAATCCAGAGTTCTGACCTCCATCACTATTCCAGAATCAGGGACGCTATCTCGTTTGCTAAGGCATTGAAAATCAGATGGGCTGGACATGTAATGCTTTTTTGGAGACAACCGCTGGACTAGAGTGGTTACCGACTGGATCCCACGGGATGTCAAAAGATCACATGGCTGCCCACCTACAAGATGGTCGGACTTCCTTGTCAAGACCCTGAAGGAACAGTTTGAGGCTCTTCATATTCCTGAATCAACCAGATGCCATTGGGCTACATTGGCACGTGATAGGGTTCAATGGAAATGTTATTGGCGCCGCTTGAGCAAATCAATGAATAATGGTATTCAAGTGATCAAGTAATATATATGTGTGTTTGTATGAGTGTATATAATATATATAAGTGTATATAATATATATTTGTATATATACATATATGTATATATACATATTAGATAATACAAATAGACAAAAAGTTTAGAAAAATGATATTAAGTTTTACAATAGATATGAATATTGACCATGACCAGAACAGGAAGTTTTCTGTAGCTGATTTAGTTCTTATCAACTGCTTTGCAATGACCAGGAGTCTATTAGATGCCTTAATAATAAGCCTGTCCTCACATCAGTATGCTACTGCAAAGGTGTTTCCCTTTATTTGGAATCTAGTCAGTCACCTGATTTACTGCCTACCTCACCATATTCTTCTTTCCTAAAAGTCAGTCTCTCCCATCCATTTTCTATTTTATTTTTACTTTTGCTTTTTAGGTTATACCTGGTGATGCTCAGGGATAACTACTGACTCTGCACTCAGGAATTACTCCTGGTGGTGCTTGGAGGGGATTAGCTGGGGGGAATCCTATAGGATGCAGGGGATTGAACCAGGGTTGACCGTGTACAAGGCAAATGCCCTACCCGCTGTACTGTTGTTCTGGCCTCTCCGATTTCTTTTCTGACCAAAGTAGAGGGATGAGCAGTGGTTCTTGTATTTTCCCTGGGGTATTTATTGTTATTGTTTGTTAGCCTGTCAATGCAAAACTTTTGGTGAACTGTGAAGGAATACTTAGGACATGATGAAAGAAACAAGATGCTGTATTTACATGGAAGTAAAGTCTTGGATGCGAATAGTCTCATCCTTAGCTTGATTGATGTTATTATTCTCTGTCTCCTATCCCTTTGTCTTAATCCAGTCCTTGGTGAGACACACTAGGAGTTTGCACGTGATTCACTGACTTTGAGGATCTTCAGCACAGAGACCATCAAAGACCGTGAATATGGTGAAAGCCCTTTTCCTCCTTCTCCTCCTTTTCCTCTTCCTCTTCCTCTTCCTCCTCCTCCTCCTCCTCCTCCTCCTCCTCTAATCATTAATTTCAACTGAATAGCCAGTGGGATCACCCTTAATGGACAAAGGTACAGGACTTTGTGGTTGATAAGAGTGTTTTCAATAAACTTTCCCTCAGGCCACTCATTCATGGTAATTTTGGGAAACAGAGACAAGACAGAATGTCTGTCTCAAGTCTACTGAGTCATCTTACCTTCCATGGAAGAAAAGTAAAATCTTTAGTTTGAAGGATTTTGAAAGAGCATTTTGTATTCTGTGAGAAAATCTTTAATAGAAGACAGCTTTATTTCCAATTTTATCATTTTTCCCCATTGGAAACTTTTATGTGTTGCTAGCAGTAGTGAGATTTTCCTTATGACTTTAATTGTATTTTCTCAAAATAAGGTAACCTGTTTGTGTAGTAGAAATAGCCTACTGTGTTAACAATTGCAGTTACCAAAGAGTATTTAAGATACAGAAAAGTTTTAAAACTATAAAATGTCATAATGATAAATAAAATAAGACTAAATGTATATAAAATTGCCCATATATAATTTCAAGATGGCAGAGCTGCTACTTGCTCTCCCTGTGCCCAGCCGCTCATGAGGTGCCCGGGAGGCATGGCGGGTTCTAGTCCTGGCTTGCCACCCCAGCAGAGCCTCACAACAAGCCAGTCAACCTCCCTGACTCCATGGAGGCCGCTGTTTT
>JAJIBD010008332.1:0-75822 GCA_021461705.1 Cryptotis parvus
CTCCTTCAGTGTGTTAGGTAAAAGTCCAATTGGCTCATCTCTAAAAAATGGATACATTTTATGGCTAAAAGTTTATATACTAACAGATCCAATCATCTTAAATTGCAAAGTGTCTCATGTCTTTAACTTACTGTATTTCTGCTCGGGACCTCATGCAGCTGCTGTTTTTTAGGAGCTGGTTTTCAAACCTGAGGCAGAGCGCTGAGTATCTTCAATGCTCACTTTCCTTTTACATGCAAACATTCCCTCAAAAAGCATGATGTCTAAAATAAATATATTTAAAGTATGAAAAGAGGCTATTGTTATTACCACATTTATAGCTGGAGACACTAAGGATCAAAAAAGAGTAAGAGACTTTTAAAAGTTCACAGAGCTAGAAGGGGACAGAGTTGAGTGTCAGACATTTAAAGGCGATAAAAGCTGAGTCATAGCTAACTTCTTGGTTAACTTCACAAACACCCCAATTTTACCTTTTAAATAATATTAGTGATGGTGTGAGAGCTATTGTTAACGTTAGTTAATTATGCGCTGTGTGCCAGCGCTGTGCCAAATAATAGCTTTGCTGCACCTTCAAATTTTTACATCAAATGGTCTCAAGAAGCAATGAGATAATTAAGATTAATAGGAGCCATCGATAAAATAAAGATAGCAACTTTACCCACATTATTTGGACTTTCAATGTCATCTGAGATTATTGCCAGCACTGGTTTTTGGAGCATGACATTTTTATCAGGGGTCAATTGGACAAACAAACAAAAATACACATATATATATATGTAAATATAGATAGATATAGATATAGATATAGATATAGATATAGATATAGATATAGATATAGATATAGATATAGATACAGATATAGATATAGAGATAGAGATAGAGAGATAGAGATAGAGATAGAGATAGAGATAGAGATAGAGATAGAGATAGAGATATCTTCAGGAAACCTCTTCATTTCTTTCTTCTTCTTTAATAGTGGAAGACAGGCAGGCTACACATGATGAAAAAAAAAACATTCTTGACAACAACCTTAATTTATTAATTGATGATAGGACTAATTTTTTTTCTGCCTCATTCCTCCCTCACTTCCCTATTCTCCTCCTCTAACCGGTAACTTCAGCTCTATTATCAGAGTTGGTGGAGAATTTATGCATTTTTACTGAAAGTATTTTCATCTGTTTCATTCAATAAGAGTTCTGTACAGAGCATTCTTGTTTCTTATTAAATTTATTTCTTTTAAAAAATTACTTGAGCTCCTCTTTTAAATGAAATTTTTACCACAGTTATATATTTCCATTTATTTGTATCTTCTTCAATTTATTGAATAAGTGTCTTTCATTGGTTCAATTTGTGCCTGGGTACATTATTCAATAACTAGACAAATGTAGCAAGGCTGCAAAGAGTAAAAACAGCCCAAATGTTATAAATTGCATTTTTTTGGAACAGTTGGGGGGAAATTTGAATATAGATTGAATCCTGATGCTCTAGGATTAGATGACAGATGATTAGATGATGAATATCAGCTTCAAGCTGATATGAAACAAGCTGGTTGCTTCATGCTGTCCTCCCCATATATTGTTTCTCTATTCCTTTTTTACTAATTAAAACATTTTGTTTTACTAATTAAAGCTTTTCTGATAGAAACTGAATCTAGTGATTTTAAGCAAGCATTTTTTGTAAAATAGTAAAGCGTTTTTGTAAAATCATCTAGTAGCTCATCAGGGAAACCAGTCTTAGAGAAAGCAAAACCAATAGTTATCTAATTTGTAGCCCTCTTCTAACACTTTCCATCATTGGTAATGCTGACTTTGTCACTTGCCACCTCTAAAGATATTTATCCCCTAAGTATTTGATCATTTTTTTCTCCCTTGTACAAGGTTTACTTTTCTCAAATTAACCATAAAATTGCTAAGCCTAGACTGTGTTCTTATGATTTCTGTATCCAGGTGCAAAAGGAGCAAATGGGCATCTCACTCCTTAGATTTCTGATGTAAGAGAAGTGTATTTTTCACAAGTGAACTCACCAAAAAATTTCTCCCAAATAGGAAGAAAATTTGGACAGCAGAAAGTGAACACAAATTAACTACAAATATTGTCTTACAAGATTCTGATTTTGGTTCTATACATTTTTAAATAATTTAAATAAATTAGTATGTATTAAGGCAATTTTGTTCCTTTTTTATAGGAATGGATGTTGAATTATATTATTTGCTTATTTTAATTGATAGACATTATGCAGCTATTAAATACTAGCATACTTATATTAGAGATAAACTACAAGATATGTTTACTATCTTATTAGATTTTATGCCATATTGTTTGTTAGTTTTAAATAATTCTTGTATTTTAGGGTGAATTTCTCTTTCATCTTAATGTGCAAGTAGACTCATTTGCTCAAAATTTTATTAATGACTTAATTTTGTGCAAAGTAAAATGGAATATATGTCAGACCTCCAAAATTCTCTTAAATGATGAAATTTCTTGAATTCTCAGGGTCTATATTTCTTTCTCTCAGATCTTCACTTTGAGGACTGTGTAATTCTGTTTGTTTGTTTGTTGTGGGTGGATGAGGGGTTGGTTTCATACCTGGTGTTACTCCCTTTTTTTTTCTTGTTCTTTGCTCAGGGATCAATCCAGGAGATATAAGGAAATCATTTGTGATGCTAGGGACTGAACCAGAGACCAGGATTAGCAGCCTGCAAGGTTACCTTGAACTTTACCCACTATTACACTTTACCCACTAAAGGGATATTCAAATCTAAGTGCTATTTTTTTTTTGTATTTAACATTTTATTATACCACCGTGAGATATACAATTACAACGTTGTTCACGCTTGGGGGTTTCGGTCACATAGTGTTCCAGCACCCCGCCCTCCACCAGTGCCCCTCAGCCACCACCCATGTCCCCCAATTCCCTCCCCTCCCACATCCCGCCTAAATGGCAGGTTCTTTATCTCCTCTCCTCTCCCTCTCTCTCTCCTCCTTCTCCCACACATTGTGGGTTGCCTAGTAACTATTTTTTTTTAAGGTTTCTCCAGAACCTGAGGATTGAAGGATAGAAATGTATCTGTTCTTTCTAAATCTTAACTGCCATGAACCAACATTCACTCCATTTGATCTAGGAAGTATATGTAGCTAACAGAATACTATCATTATCCTGACTGAAAGCTGAGTGGGTATCTTTATTTTCGCCATACTGACAGTTGTTTCAATCCTCAATATCATCTACTTCATCCTTTGTCAATTTCATATCCTTCCAATATAAGAAGGGAAAATAGTGCTGAGACTCACAATTTTGCGAGAGAATTCTTACTACTCCTTTGTCTTTTTCCTTTTAAAGAATATTTTATATTAAAGATTATTATTAATCATTAGAAATAATTAGTTCAAACATGTTGATCACTTCGCCTGCTGTTCTACTTTTTTTCCCCAGTGTGTTAAAATTTTGGTTTCTGTAAAACTCTCAAGACAAATTATTGAGCATTTATTTTCAGTTCTAAATTCACCCTTTCAATATTTTGTCTGGTTTTAGATGATATTTCCTTTTGTCCACATTGTTTGGAGTGGAACGGGGACATACAGTTTGAAAGAGCTTCAACTCATTCCGTCATTTTTAAAACAAATACTAGAGCATGAAGTGCTGTCCTATTGTGACTTTGAGTGTTTAAGAGAGTGTGAGTTTCTATCCAGCATCATATTATTTTACCACAGACATGCAGGAGTGATCATTTTAGATAAATAATATATCAATGCAAAGCCATTGCAGCTTACAAAATGTCAGGTAAATACCAAGCACAATCTATGCTCACAGTTTATCAGTGACTTTTAATTTATTTTTGATAGAAAAACATGCAGTATAGTAGCCTTACTTGGTGAAAAAGATGTTGCATACTTGAATAAAATTAGTAAAAATTATATTTAATATACTAATAGCATTGTTGCATAAAAGTATAAATTAATGAAAATATGACTAAAGTAGTGTGCTTTTCTTTTTATTTAAAAATTTTAACGTTTTACTTTATTTAAACACAATGGTTTACAAAGTTGTTCATAATACAGTTATTTAGGGCTTTTTGGTGTTCTAACAGCAATCCCTCCACCAGAATAACCATCCCTCCATTTCCCAACATCCTCACCAAGCTTTCCCTTAATTTATTTATTTGTTTATTTATTTGTTTATTTATTTTATTTAGTTATCTATTTATTTATTCGTTCGCTCGTTCATTCATTTATTCATTTACTTATGTATTTGTTTATTCATTTTGTTTTGCTTATTTATTTTTAATATTTTATTATACCACCGTGACTTATGGAATTACAAAGATGTTCATGTTTGAATTTCAGTCATACAGTGTTCCAGCACCCATCCCTCCACCAGTGCACATTTCCCACTAGCAATGTCCTCAATTCCGTCCCCACTCCCTCTAGCCTGCCTTTATGGCGGGTTTTCTTTCTTTCTTTCTTTCTTTCTTTCTTTCTTTCTTTCTTCTTTCTTTTCTTTCTTTTCTTTCTTTCTTTCTTTCTTTCTTTCTTTCTTTCTTTCTTTCTTTTTCTTTCTTTCTTTCTTTCTTTCTTTCTTTCTTTCTTTCTTTCTTTCTTTTCTTTCTTTCTTTCTTTCTTTCTTTTTTTTTTTTCTTTTTCTTTTTTCTTTCTTTTTCTTTCTTTTCTTTCTTTCTTTCTTTCTCTTTCTCTCTCTCTCTCCTTCCTTCCTTCCTTCCTTCCTTCTTTCTTTCCTTCTTTCTTTCTTTCTTTCCTTTTCTCTCTTTCCTTCTTCTTCTTTCTTTCTTTCTTTCTTTCCTTTCTCTTCTTTCCTTCTCCTTCCTTTCTTTCCTTCCTTCTTTCTTTCTTTCTTTCTCTCTCTTCTTTCCTTCTTTCTCTCTTCCTCTTCTTTCTTTCTTTCTTTCTTTCTTTCCTTCTTTCTTTCTTTCTTTCTCTTTCTTTCTTTCTTTTCTTTTTTCTTTCTTTCTTTCTCTCTCCTTCTCTTCCTTCCTTTCCTTCTTTCTTTCTTTCTTTTCTTCTTTCTTTTTTCTTTCTTTCCTTCTTTCTTCTTTCTTTCTTTCTTTCTTTCTTTCTTCTTTCTTTCTTTCTTTCTTTCTTTCTTTCTTTCTTTTCTTCTTTCTTTCTTTCTTTCTTTCTTTCTTTCTTTCTTTCTTTCTTTCTTTCTTTCTTTCTCTTTCTCTCTCTATTTCTTCTCTTACATATTGTGGATAGTAATACATATATTTAGAGGTTAGCATGTGTATGTTTTTGCCCATATTTAATGCTCAGCTCTAGGTTGGTTTACGCTCCTTTAGCAGGAACACATTGTTTCTTATTACTTCTTGTAACCAAATGTTTAAAGGAATTATCAAAAAATACTACAGTAACAGAAAGTTTGTGAAAATTGTTATAACTGACAATAAGATTGTTGAGTCATTGAAGATTTACTAAGCTGAGTTTTCTGTATTGTCCGAGAGCTGCGGGAGGTCCCCAACAACATTGGGAACAAGTTCCTTTTATCTCAGGGACTGGTATCAGACACAAAACCACAAGTTCCGTTCAGTTCCAAAAAAGCCTTTACTAATCACCAATAATAAAACAAGCTTTGCTACTATAATCCAAGATAATGGGATTCCCTAGACCTCTAACTTTTGATCAGACTCTGATCATGCACTTTGGTCTCCCACCAAAGTGGATTGGCCCCTCCTCAGTCAGTCTCTTTACATACCCAAAAGTCATAATACTTCCTTCAGTGTGGGTTTCATTAACAAAAATCAACAAATCAGCTTTTAGTTGTAGATGTAGGTGGTGTCACACCTCTGGTTTCAGGTCTAAACAAATGATTATGCCAGGGTCTAGTCCCTTCCTCAGAGATTATCTCTTATGTCAAAAAAAATGGAGAGAGGGGAGGAGGTGCTGGTATAAAGAAATACATCTTAATATATATTCAGGGGGGAGAATTGCATCATAATTTTACAGACTTCATACAATCTAGATGGTGCCCACAAGTCCTTATTTCTACTATGCACCAGAGTCATTCTGAGTGTCCTGGGCCCCTGTTTACTGAATCGTGCTTGCTTGCCTGAGGGTAATCTAGCAATATCCCTCCTTTGATCTTGGCAGTTCACTTTACTGAATATGGGGGGCCGGAGCAATAGCACAGCCGGTAGGTGTTTGCCTTGCATGCAGCCGACCTGGGTTTGATCCCCGGCATCCCATATGGTCCCCTGAGCACCGCCAGGAGTAATTTCTGAGTGCAGAGCCAGGAGTAACACCTGAACATAGCTGGGTGTGACCCAAAAAGCAAAAAACAAAACAACAACAACAACAAACAAACAAAACCTTTATCCGGTAAACTTTATAAACATGCATTTAAGGGCCCCTCCCAGGGTCACAGGGATTTTTTTTTTGTGATGAATTGTTAGCTGTAATTCCTTTCCAGAGTACGAAAAATATGAGTAGATCTTCATTCTTACCTAGGGTCTGTTGCCAGATTGTATAAGTATTTAAGTCTTTCCTTTGGCTACCATCAGGAATGATTCTTAATCTTGAGAGTTTCTTTTGAACTCTCTTTGGAAATGCATCTTGAGTTCAAGAGCCATTTAATTGCATTAGAAATATTTGCTGTTTATCTCAGTTAAGTTTAACAACCTACAGTTTTAGATAATAATGGAAGTTAGGACCAGGTCCTTCCCAGGATCTTTCACATTTATACACTGTATATAGTTCTAGGCAGGTTCTAGCCCTGGCCCGCCATCCCAGTTATTCTAGCAAGTCAGAGGAACACCCACACCATGAAGGCAGTAATTTTCAACATCCGGACTCCACAGCTTCCTCAGAGCTCCACCCAAGAGAAAAGCCAATCTCTCCCCATTGTGGTTCATCAGTTAATGCACGAGATGTGAGCCTACTACTGTAGTGTACCACCTACACCGCAGAGTTTGGCAGGCTACCCGCCATGTTGTATTTGATATGCCCAAAAACCAGTAACAATTATAGACCTCATTCCCAAGATCTGGAATGGTTTGAGGCTCTTCATGTTTCTGGAGAGAGCAGATGCCCTTGGGCTACACTAGCTTGTGACAGGACATATGGAGATGCTACTGGTACCTGCTCAAGCAAATTGATGAACAATGGGAAGACAAGTGATACAAGTGATCTTGGCAGTAATTTCAAAATCTAAGAACTCCCATACAGCAGAGTCTGGCATGCTATCCGTGTTATATTTGATATGCCAAAACCAGTAACTAGAATAGATCTCATTCCCATGACCTGAAGGAAAGGATTGAGGCTCTTCATGTTCCTGAACAAGCAGAGGCCCTTGAGCTATACTAGCACACAACAGGGACAAATGGAGATGTTACTTGGTGCCCACTCCAAGCAAATCGATGAACAAAAGGAAGACAAGTGATATAAGTGATGTTGGAAGAGTTGATAAGCAGTAGTCGCAATGTAGGCAGATTGGTGGTCTCTTGTTATATTCTAATTGCCCGCACTGGGACCAGTTGGTGTTAAAAGGAATTTGCCCAATCAAGATAGCCTTGAAATCATAGTAGAGATTATAACAATATTCCAAAAGTTATTAATTCAGAGTCAAAATAACTGCTGCAACTACCACACCCTCCAAAAGTGTTTACACCAAAGAGAGATCTCTTTAGCCTGAATCCTTACTTAAAGACATAATTACCTTAAACTGTAAGTAGCTTAAACAACAAAGAGCCAAAGCTAGCAGGTCCATGTCATCCAACACTGTGTTATTTTTGTTGTTGTTGAGTTTAGTTGGCTTCTACATTACTTTCTTATCCAATTTAATGTATTCTTACTGGGATTTCAGTACTGTGGAATTTGGGCTTGTGGAATGGCCATGCAGTCCAGAAACTTCAGGATCTGTAGAACTGAGATAAGTCTGCAGAGATTTTAATGAAGCTATGCAAGTAGCCATAGACCATTGGCATGGTGGCAGCAATGGCAAATGGGGACAACTTTCAGGACTTTGGCAGTGTTGGGATTCAGCCTGCCACCCTTCCCAAGGCCACTCCAGAGTTTTCATCACCTGGGCCTGTGTGTCCAGCTGCTTGAAGTGCATCTTAAAGATTTAGGTCATGAATATGAAGAGCAGGATTGGTGAGTGAGTTCACATGGCAATGACTGTGTGAGCAAATTAAAACACATACACATATGTGTATGTGTTTTAATTTGCTCACACAATGTGTGTATATGCACACACAGATATAATGCATATATCTGTCCTAAACTGCTAGATAAATTAACAAAAAATGTTCTTTAGAAAACACATACACATTGGAAAAAATATAATAAACAATGGCAATCAATGATTATATTATTTCAACCCGACCAAAATAAAAAATAAAATAAAAAATTATGCTCCATTTACCTAGAAGACAACTTTTATTTGTGAATTTCATTACATGTGTATTTTGTATTTTGATAGTTCATTTTTTTCCTATTCTTTGTTGCAATGAATTGTCCAAGGAATGATTATATTAAGACATAATTTTGGCCTATATGATTTTTCCTTAGAATTGAGTCATCAAAGAGAGATTCACTATGAAAAGCTACATATGAGTTTTGAGACATACTACCATTTTTCTTTTCCTAGAGTGCATAAATTTACCTTCTTATCAGTGACCAACAGAGAACTTCAGAAAGACCCTAGAGGTATACCAGCTCAAGGAAGACCTGGAAATTGTCTCTGCTATGGTAAATGATGAATTTCATTTAATGACTGACCACAGCCTGTGTACTGCATTAGCATCAAGAGAAGTCCTGGACTATTATTGGATTACTTTTTGTTTACAGTCAGACTATCAGGATCCTGTGGTCCTGCTCCTTTGTCCAATTGTCAGGAGGATGGTTGTTGGTCCTGAACACAGCTGGGAACTCCACTGAACCCAAATGTCTGTTGGGGATCCCACTGAGCCCCAACATCTGGTGCCTGAAAAGCAGGGACCTGAGAGAGAAATAGATATGATTCCCCGGGTGGATCATTACCTCATGCCCCTTGTTTTGACTGAAAGTGCCTGTCCTCTATTGGAGCAGCGACATGCACAATCCTCTTCTGAGCAGCTTTCTGCTGCTATGGTGCATTTGCTTGCATTCCTCTTTCAGGAATTTGCATGCCATCTCTCTAGAATTTCTTCCATTCATATGCCCTAAGAAGAAAGAGGTGCCTTCCCAGTGGTGGAGCATTTGCCATCAAAAGGCCTTCTCAGGGCCAACAATTTCAAAACAGAGAGACCCTCATCTACTGAGTCCAGTATGTCATATGAGGAAATGCAGATGATGAGTCAACTACAACCTCTCCACATTCGGATTTGGAGTCTGAAAACAACTCAGTAGAAATGCCCTCCCTCCCTTTCGTCGCTGTACACCTGTAGAACCAATGAAGCATACGGCTACTAGCTAGGCACCATGAGCTTAGCCATTCTTTCCCCGCCCATCTAGAGTATAATCAGCTTCCATTTTATGAAGGCTTGCAAATGGACTAATGCAGCCTGCACCTCGTATGGACCAACATCCCCATAATGTAATGATTACCTTACAGGTGGTAGAGTGAAAGTACACTTTGGACCCCTCAGGATTTTCATGTGGTTGCTAAAACCTGCCTAAGCCTTCTCAATATTTGCAGTGGAAAATGTGGTTTAGTGACGAGGCCAAAACAAAAGTCCACATTCTATGTCATTCAGATAGGAAATTTTCAGTGGTTCAACTGACCTACGAATTGCTGATAGGCAAAGGAGAGTGGCAGGGAAAAAGAAAGCAAGCTGCCTTGCTTCGTGCTGTTTTGTCTTGTACTCCATGAGGCAGCTTTGTAGGCATGGGAAAAGATTGATGCCGTTGCTGAATTTAAAGGAAGCTGTACAAGAATTTTTCAGGGAATTTCCTATCCGTGTGCAGAATTTCGGGAAAATTGGCAGATGCATTTCACTTGATCACTTGATCACTTGAATCCTGTTATTCATCCATTTGCTCGAGCGGGTGCCAGTAACATTTCCATTGGACCCTATCACGTGCCAATGTAGCCCAATGGCATCTGGTTAATTCAGGAATATGAAGAGCCTCAAACCGTTTTTCTTGCAGGTGGGCGGCCACGTGATCTTTTGACATCCCGTGGGATCCAGTCGGTAACGGCTCTAGTCCAGCGGTTGTCTCCAAATCGCATTACATGTCCAGCCCATCTGATTTTCGATGCCTTGGCAAACGAGACAGTGTCCCTGATTCTGGAATAGCGACGGAGGTCAGAACTCCGGATTCCTTCTCTCACTTGAGTGAGGCGTGATATTCCAAGCATAGCTCTTATGATTCCTCTCTGGGAGACCCGAATAGCATTCTCATCCTGCTTTCAAGGGCCCAGGTCTCTGAGGTGTATGTTAATGCAGGGAGAATGGTGGAGTCAAAGAGATGTGCCTGGAGCCGGAGGTTCTTTGTCCATTCAGCTATTTCTTCGATGCCTTTGAAGGCATTCCATGACGCTCTCTTCCTCCAGCGCAGCTCAGGTTTTAGGTCGTTCATCATGTTGACTTCTCGACCTAGGTACACATAACTGCTGCATTCAGAGATGTTTGTTCCATTGAGAGTGAATGGGGCCTCTGGAACTAGTTCATTTTCATAAACATAGTTTTCTTTAGATTCAGCTGTAGACCTATCTTTCCACATTCTCGGTCAAAGTCAGCCAGCATTTGTGCCGCTTAGCTAATGCTTGGTGTTATTAGAACGATGTCATCAGCAAGGCGGAGGAGGTGTAGTTGCTGACCATCTATCTTCAGTCCCATTCCTTCCCATTCTAATTGTCGCATGATGTTCTTGAGGGTGGCGCTGAAGAGTTTTGGTGAAATGGTATCACCCTGCTGAACCCCTCTTTTGACATCAATGATCACTTCTTTGTAGAATGGTGAGATCCTGGTGGTGAATCCGTAATACAGCTCACGAAGGATCTTGATATATTGGGTTTGAACACCCTGTTTGGCTAGGTCTTAGAAGACTGCTTCAGTCTCCACAGAATCAAAGGCTATCTATAAATTAATGAGCGTTTGACAGAGCGTCCTCTCTCAGATGCATTTCAGAGACAGAAACTCAGCAAACCTATTATGACAATTAGCTTTTTGAGAATGCCCATGAAGATTGTCATGCTATCCTGTGCCTCCAGTGAAGACTGCCCTATGATCTTGTGCCTTATCAGTAAGAGAGCATGTCACGGGTTTTTTAATGTCAGGCTTGTGTACATGCTATTGAGACCTATGCAGTACAGAGGTAGGTTCAGGATAATTATGGTAGATAAGAAAATCTCTGCAGGAGATTTTCATACCCCATCCTTTCAACAACACCACCAGGACCTTGACTGAGGCAAGAGACTGCCATCCCAAGACACCAGAGGAGGGGGCAGCCCTAGGCCTCACAAGCTCAGAGAAGATGTTTTAATTGCAGTCACTTGGGGCATTTTCCCAAAGACTAACCTCCTGGCCCTGCCCGCTCAGGATAGCCACCCAGTAATCCTTTTTATGAAAGATGAGCAAGACGCCAACCCCAGGCCCTGCATAATCAGGGGACACTCCCACCTGCACCCTGTCCCCCAATCTGAACATCAGAGCTGCAATCAATATATTTACTGCAACCCGCTTGCAAGGGAAGTGTTGCCTTGTATAGCCCTTTGTCCTAATACCTTTTCAATAGCACCAGCCCAATACCCCTACAAACTAAAGTAAGGGATAAAAGGATCTATCCCACCAGACACTATAGGCTTGTTCTTAGGAAGAAATAGTCTGACTCAAGGGAATCACTGTTCATGTCAGGGTTATAGACTCTGGTTATGGGGAAATAATAATTGCTATTATGGTGCCAACTTTTTGGACTTCTGAAAAAGGAGAGCATATTGCCCAAATGTTATTGCTTCTTTTTGTTGTGCCTGGCCATTCCAATCACCCTATGATTGGCAGTTTTGGTAGTACTAATACCTCAGCAGCCTCTGCTGATCCCCTGGTGGTCTTTTCTATTATAAAGGCAAAGCACTCATTTATAACCATGGAGCTTTGTGGGAAGAAGTTTAAAGGTATGTTTGACACAGATGTGGATATCTCTATCATCTCTTTCCAATACTAGCCCCATACCTGGGCCTTGCAGGGAATACCAAATGGCCCACACAGAGTTGATTGTTAGCCTTCCTCCTATGTCTGACAGAGTACTAGATGGCTAAAATGCCCTTAAGGGAATACAGCCACCTTACAGGCCTATGTAGCCCCCATGCCATGAATACATGGGGTTGAGATCTGCATGAACAATGACACACTCAGTTCATGATTCCTCTTTCAGCCCCCTCTGGCCCCTAATTCAGGAGGCACACCTTTTTAATTGGGGCCTTTGCAGTTCAGTGCCCACCACCCCTCCACATTCAGAGGAAATCCCACAATCCTGTGTAGACACTGCAGTGGCCTCTCAACAAATTAAAGTTAGACAAGAAGCTTAATTCCACATAACTTCAACTATATTAACTGACTTTTCTGGGGAAAAACTTATTCTTGTATCTTTAATTTTTCACAGTATGCCAAATTTTTTCAGATTTAGAGAAAAGTTGTGGTTACTGCTCTTTGCTACACCCCAATCACCAACCAATACTATAGCCCAATTATCTGGCCCATTAGAGTGGCTTTATTTGCACAACAAACAGTCTCGCTTCCTTTGTGTTATATTTGGAGTTTATAATCACCCCATAGTTAAAGGGAGACTGTGAGCACATGCTCTACTGGGCTATGACCCCTTGTCAGGGATGCCACCGGGGTCCCCAACAGTGCCAGGGAAGCGAGTTCCCTTCTACCTCCGAAGCCGGCAAGGGAATGGATGAAGACTCAGGAATCCGATGCAGTTTTAAAAGGCTTTACTTATCACAGGTTCAGGCATACAAATCAGCAATAGGAAAAACCCGGTGCTTAGGATTCCCTGCTAGAACCCCAGCCACATGTAGGCCAAGATGGCAGCCACCACGTGTAAAGGCCCTGTAGAGAGGAAACAAAGACAAGACTCCCAAGAAGGGTGCAAGCTCACAAAGAGAGAGCCCAGAGAGAGAGAGAGAGAGAGAGAGAGAGAGAGAGAGAGAGAGAGAGAGAGAGAGGAGGGAGCAGGATGGTTTTATACCCCTGCAACTCAGACCTCCCACTATTATGGGAAGCAGGAAGGGTCAAATGCCCTTAGGTAATTTCTCCCAGCACCTCACCTAGGCCCTACTATATGCTAATGTTTTGGGCCAAGATCTGCCTGGAAATGCCTTTTATAGGATAGAGAAGGGGGTTTCTGAAATGGCATGTCTCTTGTACCAAAGACTATACTAATGCCAGTTAAATATTTCTCCAAGCCTTCACAAGAGTCTCGTCTACTTCACGGTAGTTTTGTATTTTAGTTGCCTTTGAGTTATCAGGGAGCCATACTTGCTTGCTTGGAGGCAAACAGCATTTCTCTCTGGTCTAATTACTTAGAGATCCAACGTGGCCATACAAATATGCTGGTAAGATCTAGCTAGTCCCACGATGATTGTGGTAGCATGAGAGAATATTTATACCAGCCACTACAGAATACATGGTCAGATAAACTGCCACATTTAGACTACCCCCTCTAGGTTTTGCAGGGGGAAATCCATGTCAGATGCAGAGGCTTTTAGGCTTTTAGGTGTACTGCAACAACCCTCATGTCCTACCCATACCTAGGAAAGAAATTAATTCCATTTTGCCCTTCAATGATGTTTTTCAAAGAACTTTATTAGATTTCTCAGGTGAAATTTCTTTCCATTACTATGCAGGGAAAGCCTGGGATTTTTTTTTTCAGAAGGACACCTTTTGTAATCTCTTCCATTATCTGCTCCTTCCCCATTCCCTATGCACTGGTTTATGATATTGATGGCTCATTATCAGGAAAAGGTGGGATAGTTGGCCCATCACTGAGCACATAGAATTAATATGGGGGTGACCCCATTTCATGGAACAGTTCCTGACTAGTCAGCAATTCCAGAACTCACAAATCTTCATAAGAAACGTTTTCCTTTCTAGCCTGGCCCGCCACCCCAGTAGAGCTTTGCAAGAAGCCAGAGGAACCCCCACACCATGAGGGCCGCCATTTTCCACATTCGACTTCCCTCTCCTCCGAGCTCCACCCAGCAGAAGAGCTGATCACAGCCCAGCTTGCGCAACTGCAAGTGGCCACGGGCTCATCAATAAATGCTCGAGTTTTGAGGTAACTATAAGAGTATCCCACCCGCAAGGCAGAGCCAGGCAAGCTACCCATATCATATTTGACATGCCAAATACCAGTGAAAATTATAGACCTCATTTCCGTGACTTGATGGAATGGTTTGAGGCTCTTTATGTTTCTGGAGTGTGCAGATGCCCTTGGGCTATCTCGCATTAACAGGACATATTAAGATGTTACTGGTGCTCGCTCAAGTAAATCGATGATCTACGGGAAGTCAAGTGATCAAATGATCTCTATTATCAGGTCTAATGTAAGTGAATAGCTCAGTGTTTCTATGTCCATAAGAGAAACCAGACACAGTAAGTCCTCTTCTCTCAATCAAACTTATGGTTAGAAATTACTTTTTGTTCCAATAATAATAGGAATGTTATAGTCCTGTTATTTTTTTGTTAGTTTGTTTTGTCTTAATTTTTTTTGTTTTTGCTTTAACTTCTGTCTTACTATCCAAGAGAATTTTTTTTCTAAAGTAGGAGAGCTCTCTTTCCTCTCAAGGACATATAAAAGGTTTTAACTCCTCAAGTTCTAATCATGTTCTTTCTTTTCAGACTTTTAGACTGACAACTCTGAAATCCCATGAATCGTTACCTGGACCCAATTAAAACTGAGGTAGCATGAAGTTTCATACTAAGGTAGCATAAAATCTTTAGGAGGGAATATGAAGCAGGCAGGCAAGTAGAGAGAATCAGCCCAAGAACGGCAATGGATTCTTGGTAAGTAATGAAACTAAGTGGGCCGAAGGTCATCAGAACCCACTGTGGATTTAGGAACTAAGGCCTGATAAGACCTTTCCCTAGCCTGGCACCAGTACAGACACAAAGAAGGGTGGATCCCCCTCTGAGAGAAGCTCCAGCAGGAACAAAGCCCAGGAAAGGAATTTCAAGAAGAATATGAACTGTTCACATTTTGACCCCCTGGAAACCACCCCTAACCTTGGATTCTTATCTAGGTAGAGGTTCATGTTGGGCACTTTAAGAAAACCATATAAAAGCAAATTTGAATAAAGGAAGTGCTCACATTTGCTCCCTGAGCACATGTACTGTCAATCCCCAGGTGTTGCTGCTAATCACGTGATTCCCAGGCACTTGTATTGCTCACATCTCCCCTCATGAGATGTGTACTTTCATGTCTAATGTTGGGACAGGTACTGGGGTACCTTCTTCACTCTGGAGAAGCCCAGGGTCTCTCTTGAGTATGTTTCTCTCTTTCTTTCTCTGTATCTCTCTTTTACTCTCTCTTTCTCTGCCTCTCTACCCTTCCTCAAAACTTCCAAATAAAATCTGTTATCCTTCAAAAAAAGGTAAGAAATATCAGTCTAATCCCCCTGAAATCTACCTTCTTTAAACAGATAGAAAAAAATCTGTTCTCAATTTCACCTGAGTTTTCTGATTACCATTCCCATCAACTTAGTAGTCCCCAACACCCCGCAAGGAAACAATATTGACTATTTTGGGAAACTCCAGTGTTTGTGTCTAAAAAATAAATAGAAATTTTTTTTTGTTTCCCATGTTTTCACTCTGAGACCCTGGTTGAATGAATCATGGATTCCAGGGAAACCTCTTCTTATAGGGGTATCTTAAACACTAAACTGAGCAAGCTGAAGCACACAATTCTTGAAGGCTTTCTGCAGAGGTGTCGTATTCTCCCTTTTAGTGATAGTTATAGTTATGCGATTATTCCCCAAAACAGAAAGGTTATAAACCAACTCTACCCTGTGTGCAAGCTTTAACAGAAAAAGTTAAGGAGAAGTCTTGCTCTATTATAAGAGTTCAATATGTCCATAATTAAGACTGACTTATTGAAGAACAAAATCTAATGTTATGGTGACCCTATGTTTCAGCATGCAGAAAAGAAAAAGTCAAACTGGTATAATTATTTTTAATTTCATTTGGGGATACACCTTGCAGAGCTCAGGGCTTACTCCTGTCTCTGAGCTCAAGGATCACTCCTGGTGGGGTTCATGGGACTATTTGGTGCTAGGAATTGGATGCCAGTTGGCTATGTGCAAGACAAGTGACTTACTCATTGTACTATGTTTCAGCCCAGATAATTATTCTTTTGGACTTTATCTTCACTCTGTTACAGTAACTAAATCAAATCCCAGTAGATTTTCTTGCGCAAGACAAAAAATCTTCTAATTCTAAGCCTTTTGAAAACAACTTTTCCAAAAGTATTTTCTTGCACATCATGCCCCACATACTTCTTCACTTTTCTTGCCATGAACTGAAGTTCCCCAAAATAATCTGGGTTTACAACAGAGCACTTACTGAGATTGGAAGCAACTAACAGTTTATTGAAGCTTTCCAGATGGCAATTTCTGGGGCTTGCCCTGCAAAGCAAGGAAAGCCATTTGAGGTGAAAGAAGTACATTAAAGGTGGAAATGATAAGGGAAGCTGATTATAACAATAAAGGAGAAACAGGGTCAAAGTGAACTTCATTCCTTGGAAGCAAGAGGGAGATTAGTGATAAAAGGAAAAATTCTTGAAAAATGAAATTTTAATGTTAAAAAAGTGATACATAAGGACTAAATTTTCATAAAAAAACCATAGTTTTGAAAAACACTTCTGATATGTTATTGAGAATCATAGATATTTTCATGTTAAAGCCAGTTTATTTTATCCCTGTCTTCCCATTGTTCATCGATTTGCTCGAGTGGGCACTAGTAACATCTCCATTAGTCCTGTCACAAGCAAGTGCAACCCAAGGGCATCTACTTCCTACAGGGACAGGAGGAGCCCGAAACTATTCTTCAGGTTATGGAACTGAGGTCCATAATAGTTACTAGTCTTTGGCATAAAAAGTAAATAAAACACAGTAGCTTGTCAGGCTTTACCGTGTAGGTAGTATACTCTCAGTAGAAGGCTCTCAACCAGAGCATTTACTGATGAAACTTAAAGGGGAAAGATCAGGTTTTCTCTTGAAGCTCTGAGGAACTATGGAGTCTGGATGTTGAGAATGATTAACTGCATGATGTGTAGTTTGTTCTGGCTTCTTGCCAGGCTTGCTGGTATCAGTTATAACATGTCTAT
The DNA here is from genome assembly GCA_021461705.1 of Cryptotis parvus. Taxonomy (NCBI): domain Eukaryota; kingdom Metazoa; phylum Chordata; class Mammalia; order Eulipotyphla; family Soricidae; genus Cryptotis; species Cryptotis parvus. The sequence continues at coordinate 17,260 of JAJIBD010008332.1, forward strand.
AACTGTTTGATCATTTGAATCCCGTTATTCATCGATTTGCTTGAGCGGGCGCCAGTAACATTTCCATTGGACCCTATCATGTGCCAATATAGCTCAGTGGTATCTGGTTGATTCAGGAATATGAAGAGCCTCAAACCGTTCCTTCAGGGTCTTTACAAGGAAGTCTGACCATCTTGTAGGTGGGCGGCCACGTGATCTTTTGACATCCCGTGGGATCCAGTCGGTAACAACAAGCCAGAGGACCGCCCACTGCATGAGGACCTCCATTTTCCACATCTGGACTTCCCCTCGTCAGACTCCACCCAGTAGACCAGCCTATCACAGCCCGGCTCACGCGGCCACAGGCCGCGTGGTTCATCAATAAATGCTGGATTTTGAGATCACTTCAAGAGTGCCACAATTAACCTAATTTTTCCTGGAGTTTTCTTTGGGAGGAGGTGAGATTGTGTTATAAATGCCTGGAATATCACAAAACATCATCCTGTTAATGTTGTATCCACTGGTAACAGACCAGAAAGAAACTAGATCCCTACAGAGACAGACTGAAAAGAGGATATGAAGGATATTCACCAGGAACTTCAGAGCTCTTCCTTTGTGATAATACCTGAACGACCCCCCCACCTCTGGCAGATAAGTCTAGACCAAAGTAACCCTAGAAAATATCCGTATAAAAGACAACTTAAAGGCTGTTCAGACTGTGTGAATGAAATCCAATCATGAACATCTTTGTAATTGTATATCTCAAGGTGGTAGAATAAAATAAAAATTTGAAATATAAAGGTTGTTCAGGGAAATTTTCATCTACGGAGAAGCCTGTATTCTCTCTGCTTGATCTCTCTCTCTCTCTCAATTTCTCTCCCTCGTTCCTATTCCCAAAAACCTCCAAATAAAATCTGTTTTTACTTTACTGCTCTCTGATTCCTGAAATTCCTTTCTGTGAGAAAGACAAGGACTGGAAAACCCTGGGTAAGACCTAGGACTAACTTTTCCTTTCTGGTAGTGAGTCCTCCATACCATTTCACCAAAACTCTTCAGCACCACTCTTGAGAACATCATGCCACAATTAGAATGGGAAGGAATGGGAGTGAAGACAGGCGGTCGGCAACTACACCACCTCCGCTTCGCTGATGACATCGTTCTAATAACACCAAACATTAGCCAAGAGACACAAATGCTGGCTGATTTTGACCGAGACTTTGGAAAGATAGGTCTACAGCTGAATCTCAACAAAACTATGTTCATGAGAAATGAACTAGTTCCAGAGGCCCCATTCACTCTCAACAGAACAAACATCTTTGAATGTGGCAGTTATGTGTACCTAGTCGAGAAGTCAACATGATGAACGACCTAAAACCTGAGCTGCACAGGAGGAAGAGAGCAGCATGGAATGCCTTCAAGAGCATCAAAGAAATAGCTAAAAGGACAAAGAGCCTCCGGCTCCAAGCACATCTCTTTCGACTCCACCGTTCTTCCTGCATAAACATACACCTAAGAGACCTGGGCTTTACAAAAGCAGATGGAGAACACTATTTGTGTCTCCCAAAGAGAATCAAAAGAGCTATGCTTGGAATAGCATGCCTCACTCAAGTGAGAGAAGGAATCTGGAGTTCTGACCTCCATCAACATTCCAGAGTCAGGGACGCTGTCTTGTTTGCCAACGCATCGAAAATCAGATGGCTGGACATGTAATGTGATTTGGAGATGAACACTGGACTAGAGCCATTGATGACTGGATCCCATGGGACGCCAAAAGATCACCTGGCCGCCTAACTACAATATGGTCAGACTTCTTTGTCAAGACCCTGAACAAACTGTTTGAGGCTCTAGGTATTCCTGAAGCAAGCAGATGCTATTGGGCTAGACTGGCACGTGATAGGGTCAAATGGAAATGTTACTGGCTCCTGCTCAAGCAAATCAATGAATAACGGGATGTCAAGTGATCAAGTGATCAAGTGATTCCTCGCTTTAGCCTGAGTCTACTGGTGGAGAGAGCTGGTGGTGGGGATTAACTTCCTGCTGAAAAGACCAATAGGATGTCAAGTGTGACTTGACAGCCACCTTGTTGGACTGGGGGAACTCTTGGTTCATGTTATGTAGGAACTCATCGCAGATTTTATCAGTCCGAGCCTTCCCAGCCTGTCCAGAATGGCAGAGCTGGATCTAGAGAAAGTGAACATCTCTTTCCTCCCCACTTCACATAAGCTCACCAATTTCATTACTACCATTCTGCCCACAACTCAGGTCCCAATCTTCAGATTCCCCACATTTAATTTCACTAAGCTCTTTTAATCTTGGTTTCTTAATACAATTAACATCAGTTTAACTCTCTTCCAATATATGTTGCAAGTGAGATGTTAAAGAGTTATGCAGTATAGATTTCAATTCTGTTTTTGTTTTTGTTTTTTGTTTTTGGGTCACACCTGGCGACACTCGGAGTTACTCCTGGCTCTTCACTCAGGAATTACTCATGGCAGTGCTCGGGGACCATATGGGATGCCAGGGATTAACTGGGTTAGCCACATACAAGGCAAATGCCCTACCTGTTCTGCTACCACTCCAGCCCTTCAATACTATTCATTCCTTAAATTTCTACAAATATATTTATTGTAACTCCAAAATCAGCCAACTTCCAGAAAGCTGTTTATACCACTACTTAATAGGACATTATTATATTCTACACATGAATATGATACAACAGCCTCAGCCTGGTAAAAAACGCAAAAAATACAATCATCATATGCTGTACATGTTAGAGCTCTTTCTTCCTTTCTACCTGCCTTCCTCCTTCTGTTCTTCCATCTGTCCTTTCTTCCCCTCTCCTATTCATTTTCTCACTCCCTCTAATCTTTCATCCCTTCCTTCTTTCCACATTTATATATTGAGTTAATGCCACTTGTCTTGGAGATACAGTAGCATACAAAATGAAATCTTTGATCATTTTTGTCTAGAAGACAAAAAATAAGATGGATGCAAAATTATCTGATGATAATAAGAATAGAAATCTGAGAGCAAATACTAAAACCTTATATTTTAAGACTATTTTGTAAAGTTACAGTAAAACTTTCTTCCTAGTGACATTTAATTTTGGAGGTGTAATATTAATGTTTTTAATCTGAATATAAATACCAGTGTTCAACTTCATGAAAAATATATACTGCTATACAGAGGTTTCTAAACTAATTGGCAATAGATTGATAGAGAATAGCAACCAACAAGAAAAATGAAATAATTTTAAAACAAAATAGACATTATTTTTCCTAAGAAATAAATTCTTGATTTTTATAGAAAGTATATGTGAGAACACAATAGTTAATGGATACAATATCAAGAAAATCCTATAATTACATTAATTTTCATGCCAGATGGGTCAGAGCAGAAACCAAAGGAAAGAAATAAAGATACTGGGTGGGAAATGTAAAGAGAAATCTCATCAGTATGCTGTCTTGTCTGTACTAGAAAAGATACTCAGTACGACATGGTTTTATGGCCACTACATTTGGAAAATATTACAGAAATTTGCAACAATCAGCAGATAAAAGCTCTGAAACAGCTACCAATTAAAAAACAACAACCATTTCCTTGTGTAAATTCCCTTTACATTCTCACAGAACATAAATTTTACGAGGGCCAGTGTTTTTAAGAAACTACCATTAAGAAATGTAAGAAGAAAATAACAAATTGAATGTTTGTGGAAATAGGAATGTCTAAGAAAGTAATGAAATGTATCCTAACATCAACAGCAGCCACTTTGTGCACTAGTCTAGAATCCCTGTGTAGTTCATTATGTCTGGATGAATTTACCACATAATATTCTCAGTTTTCAAAGTAAATGTCCCATATTCATGCTGTATAATAAAAATAATGTCATTAAATGATCCAACTAACCTAATTAAGATTTTTTTCCTTCCGATTCAAGATTAGTCCCAACTCATCTCCATCATGATTACATTCTAACAGTAATACCATTAATTTTTGTTGATGAAAGGAAAGAATGTTAGGTTTACCAAATGTCAATTTATAAGATTCTTTAATAATTTACCTTAAAGTGAAAGGCCACTTTTTATTCTTAGGAACACATGTTTTTGGGATGTTCTGATAAAATATATTTTGACATTACCTGCTAGAATCTACTACTTGAAATATTGTGCAACTTATTCATGAAGATCAGTAAAGTCCCACTGAGCAAAATAAAAGGTGTGTTGGAGTATGTCAAGAAAAAAGGGGTATGCCAAAAGAATTTGTTAGGTCTAAATAAACGAAATTCCCTAACAAGAACCCAGTGAATAAGTGAAGATGGAAGATAGGGGAAGAGAAGAAGTCAAGCACGTGGACAACTTCAGGCCCAAACCAGCTTTTGAGAGACTCCAAGGCATAGGATCTGAGCTTGTATAATCCCCACCTCCCCAATTTTAGTGAAGTGGTCTTATCCATCACTTTCGATCACTTGATCACTTGACATCCCATTTATTCATCGATTTGCTCGAGTGGGTGCCCGTAACATTTCCTTTTGACCCTATCACGTGCCAGTCTAGCCCAATGGCATCTGCTTGCTTTAGGAATACGAAGAGCCTCAAACCGTTTGTTCAGGGCCTTGACAAAGAAGTCTGACCATCCTGTAGGTGGGAGGCCACATGATCACTTGACATCCTGTGGGATCCAGTCTTATCCATAGGATCTTAAACTCAAAGGCATTTGCAGATCTGTATGTGTGTATTTGTATATATATATATATATATATATATACATGTGATGTGTATATATATACACCACACCACCATATATATATGTGTGTGTGTGTGTGTATCTCTGTATCACTGTCTTCCCGTTCATCATCGAATTGCTCGAGTGGGCACCAGTAACATCTCCATATGTTTTGTCTCATGCAAGTAGAGCCCAGGGCACCTGCTTATCCAGGAACATAAAGAGCCTCAAACTATTCCATCAGGCAATGGGAATGAGGTCTATAACTGTTACTGGTATTTGGCATATCAAATACTACGGGTAGCTTGCCAGGCTATGCCGTGTGGGTAGCACACCTCATGTAGTCATCTCCAAATCTAGCATTTATTGATGAACCGCGAGGCCTCAACCAGCCACACAAGGCGAACTGTAATAAGCTGGTCTGCTGGGTGGAGTTCTGACGAAGGGGAAGTCGGATGTGAAAAATGGAGATCCTCATGGAGTGGTGGGTCATCAGGCTTGTTGCGAGGCTTTGCTGAGGTGGCAGGCCAGGGCTAGAACCCGCCATCCCTCCCAGGCGCCTCGTGAGCGGCTGGGCACAGGGAGAGCCAGTAGGAGCTCTGCCCCATGTCTGTGAGTCTCTGGATCAGCATACCTGGGCTAGATTTAAAAAAAGACTGCTGCAGGGTGGATCTCGATGAGCCAGGCTGTGATAGGCTGGTCTGCTGGTTGGAGTTCTGACAAGGGGAAGTCCGGTGTGTGTATATATAATATATATTAATATGTATATAATATATACACATTGTGTATATATACACACAATGTGTGTATATATGTGTGTGTATATATATATATATATATACATATATATATATATATATATATATATATATACCAAATGCCTCCACTAACCAATGACAGGCCAAAAGAATCAAGGTAAAGGCATATAAAATCCAAAATCCTTTACAGATAATGTAAAACAAAGTAATAAAAGAAATCAACAAGATGGAGGCACAGTAACACTGGTATTTGGCAGAAATATTGTCAAGAAGCTCAGGCAGACCCACCAAATCAGTAAAATTGCACCTGTAAAATCTGTCTTGTTTTTCTTTCTCTTTTTAACTTCCAATAACATTCATCTTTTTTCATATGCAAGTGAATTCAATATAATCAATCTCAAGTCTTCCCCTTTTAAGACTTATGCTTACTTATGTTTTCAGCTTGGGGTCATAACTGGTGGTGCTCAGGGCTTACCCTGGATCAGTAGCTAGATTCATTCCTGGTTCCCCATATACATATTTGGGGACCATATGCCAGGGATCAAACCAGATCAAATCACATGCAACGCTAGTGTCGTAACCTCTGTACTATATCCCAGTCTCAAGTATAAAACTCTCTGGATGAGACTAGCTTTCACATTTCTCTTTTAAATATGGAAAGCACAGTTATTTTTTATAATCCATACTTACAAGCACTTTTATAGATATTTTTATAGCTTCCTAGATCTTATATCAAATTGGGCATAAATGGAGACAAACTTTTCAGAAAGAATATTTTATGGTATAGGACATTGAGATAAAATTAGCATCCAGAATGCCTTTAGACTCTGTGCCATTTGCTCTCAATCCAAACGAATTTCTACAAAGATAAATAAACTTCACTTTTCTTCAAAGTATGTACCATCTGTTAGCACTCTAGAAAGTGGCGCTGATATATGATTCATTAGCTTATGTATGTTCTAATATGATGTGTGAGTTAAAAATCATTCTTTTAGACCTTTGTGAATCTTCTGACTCATTTTGTCATAATTATGCCTTATTTCAACTCTAATATTTGGCTTCAGAGAAAAAACTAGAAACTAAAGTGAAAATTTGATAGCCTGCACTGTCTCTTGGATCTCTTCTACATAGCATCAACTATTTGCAATTAAATAAAAATAAATGAAGAACTTAAAAAAGCAATGCCACTCAAATCTAAGTTAGCTTAGAAAAGATTGTATTTTTTAGAATATGGAATCCTTAATTCATAAAGATTCCTGCTTTAAATTAGCCAGAAATAACATTTATTATCAGACTCTTTCCTAATCTAATATAGCATATTTTCTGGTGCCCTACAAAATAATCCATATTCACCACCTAGAGTGATGTACCACACTTGCTTGCAAACAGAAAATAAGTGGCTGCCTCAATTTTTTTCTTTTTCCAATACTCAGTGGTGTTCAATCCTGCTTCAAATGCTAATGACGCTCTAGAAAATAATCTCTCATATCCAGAACAGGGAAGAATTTCCCCTTTGGTTACATTCCTGTTGGGTGCCACTAGTTCTGAATTAGTGCTCAAGAGTCTTTCTTCAAAATGAAAATCAGGAGGCAATGAGACAATGCCAGAAAACCTCATTCTCTAAAACTATGTTGTGTTCTAAGCATATGAGGAGAGATAATATCTTTTCTTTCTTTCTTTCTTTTTTATTTTTTTTTGTTTTTTGGGTCACACCGGCGGCAATGCTCAGGGGTTTCTCCTGGCTCTGCACTCAGGAATCACTCCTGACGGTGCTCGGGGGACCATATGGGATGCCGGGAGATCGAACCCGGGCCGGCATGGGCCGGCCGCCTGCAAGGCAAATGCCCTACCTGCTGGGCTATCACTCCGGCCCGATAATATCTTTTCAAAACAAAAAATTGTAATACATGCTGTTATGTAAACAGTATTAATATGTTCTAAGTATTTTGATGTCTGCACAGAAAGCACCTTCTCCCCAAGACAAAAAAAAAAGGGGGATTTCATGGAAATTGTGGAAAGCGATAAGTAACAGGACTTCAATTTTTGCTTCTCTGGTAAAATATTTACTATTTTCCAGACCTTGGGGAGTTACTGTAGAGCTTTGATGCTACTACAATAACTAGTACCTTCCCCCTCAAACGCAAAGGGAATATATACTGCATGTGATTTGAGTCTTCTGAATGTATTATTAAAGTGGATTGGAGGAAATTAGTAAACTCTAAATTCATCCCTTTGTGTAAAAATATATTAAAAAGTGTCCTTACTAATAAACTTTTTACCACTAACTCTCTAATCCAGATTCTACAATGGCTTGGAGAATGTCAAAGAAAATTTATTTTAAGCTGTCAGAGCAATGAAAAATTTCTATTGCTGCTGGCTATGTAATAATGAACTCTAGTAATAAAGGTGAAAGGAGTAGAAGACTTAGTGAGGAGTCATGCAACTGAACCATTTGCCGCCACTTCTGGATAATAGCAGGATTGGAAAGAGATGGAATCAGCAGGGGGCATGGGGATTAATATTTTACATGCATTTGCTCATATATGATATATGGAAAACAAAGAAAGGGAATAGATACTATCCAAGCATTATTTTTTTTTTTGCATTTTGGGTCATACCCGGCAATGCCCTGGGGCTACTTCTGGCTCTGCACTCAGGAATTACTCCTGGCGGTGCTCGGAGGACCATATGGGATGCCGGGGATACTCCGGCACCCCCCCAAGAAGAAATTCATGGCCAAAGGCATAGAAAAGTGCTCTTCATCTTTAATCATCAGGGAGAGCAAATCAAAACAAGGGTACCATCTCACACCACAGACTGGCACACATCCAAAACGAACAATTGGTCTGGCGTGGTGGAAGGGACCTCACCACCTTAGCCCGGGCCACCCTGGTTGGGTTCCTCCGAAAACTATATGAGCTCCCAATCCACAATAGCACTCCTGAATATACCCAACCAACACAAAATATTCACTCTTTTTATTTGTCCTTGCTATCTGAACACCTAAATGCCAACAAAGGACTGGCTAAAAAACTTGGTTCATCTACACTATAATACTATCCTGTCAGAAAAGATAAAATTATGAAATTTACTGATGTGACTTAGACTATCATGGTAGTGTTATCAAAAAGACGTATAAATACTGCATTAAGGAAAATACAACGTGTTTTACTAAGTGTGGGTGGTTGGCAGATTAAAACTCACCATTGAATAACACAAGAGCTTAGTGATAAACTCTAAATATCTCGGGCTAGCCCTGGTAAAAAAGAGGAGAATCAAAAACAAGAAATAGGACGGGGTACCTTTTAGCAGCCTGGGGTGGGCGGGGTGGGTACCTTGTGGTAGAAATGGGGCACTGATGGAGGGATGGGTGCTGGAATACTGTATACCAAGAACCATTATGAACACCTTTTAGTATGTCTCACGGTGATATAATAAATATTTAAAAAAAAAAAAAAGGTGGGGCCGGAGCGATAGCCCAGATGGTAGGCTTCTGCACTAGCCTGTGTTGGCCGGGTTCAATTCCCGGCATCCCATATGGTCCCCGAGCACTGCCAGGAGTAATTCCTGAGTGCAGAGCCAGGAGTAACCCCTGAGCATCACCGGTATGGCCCAAAAAGCAAAAAAAAAAAAAAAAGAGCAAGGAAGGAAAAAAAATCCCTGACAGTAAGACAATACAGAAAGTCTGTGAATACCACCAACACATGAGAAAACACAGCACTTCATCAGAAACGTCTGCATTACTTGGCCATGTTAGATATGTAATTATCTACTCCCATAATGATAATCACACACCTCTCCAAAGAGGTGACTACTTAACCAATAAGCATGTATTTAGGCTGTGAATCTGTGGGTTGGCATTATCATGACTCCTTTCAAACTTGGAGCCATGGGATGACTGGTGATTTGTGACTTGATAAAGATTACTGGAATGGTTAGTTAGATTTTGAATCACAAGTAAGTCATCCTGCAATAAGCTAATACTGATATCATGGAAATTACAGAGATGCAAAAAAGAAAAACCTCAATATGCAATTTCCTTTTCCAGCCAGCCTATAGACAACGCCAGGTACATAGCTGAGCCTCATTCAAGGAATGGGCAGGTTTCCCACACTAGGAAAGTTCAATATTGTTAAATTATGTATCCAAAGAGGTGTGATAGGACAGAGACACTGGCCATCTGTGCAATCTACCGCACAAGTCATTCTAAACATATTGGTCTGCCATTTCTGCTATATCAAGCAAAACGGTGGTAGACTGGAACAGGGAACTATTCATATATAGAACAAAGCTGTTACTCAGAAACTACTGAATAAATTCTCTCTTTAATCTGTGGGGCACAGGAAAAATAATTCTAGTTTTCAATACTAATACATAATACACCCCAATCTGTTTCTCAGGGTAACTTTTAATGGAATATTCAACATTTGTTATGTAATATTTGCATAACACTTCCCAATGTGCCATGTGCCTCACAACAAATATTTAGGCATTATCCTCACAACAGCCTAGGGAGAGTGGTGCTGTGATCATATAGTTTATTATGGAGGTAGTTGAGGTGGCAGATGTGTCCCAGTAACACGAAACTAAGTAACTGAAGTGGAGAAAGTTTCGACAGTCCCCTGGGTATTTCATTTATGCCAGCAAACATGTTTCTGACTGAACTGACTGATGATTGGACCGAAGTAAATAAAACAAACAGATGTTTTAGCAACATGTTCTCACAGCTTCAGAGCATATTAAGGATTCCAAAGACCAATTTTTATTTGTATCAGATTGCAATAGATGGGTTGCTATTATAACTAATGACTGACACATTTTCTTTGTATAAATTGCCCTGTGATCTAAAACACATACCCCCAGTGAACCTGGAATATTATATTGCTTTTAAATTGCAGCCTCCAGAAGTCTATTTTGAGACAAAGACTCCAGTAAAAGTATTACTTGGGAGGTGTTTCAATGAAATATTCGGAGTGAGATAGGGAAGGGAATTTTTTTGAGAAGGGTACGTAGTTATATGTGATACCATGTCAAGTATCTTCACTGCTATGTATGAAGTCAGAGGGCCATGTAGGTCACACACCTCAGAGTTACTTTGCCTGCTCATAATAGCATGAGAGCCAGGTGTTGTCATATTCCTACATTTTCTCTTGGAGCATATCAATTTCTTGGAACTTTTGACCCATAATTGTACTTTATCAGTGTACTTTGTATACTATACAACTTCATAGACTATAACGAGGAAGAGTTGTTTGTAATCCAAAGTATGTAAGTAAGATGAATCTCTAAGGCCCAAGGGATGTGAGCTGAGCTTGATAAAAGTCTATAAACACTTAATGATGACACATTTATTTGAATGGAATAGAGGCATGTGTATTCTCTTTCTTAAATCAATTCTAATTGAGAGTTCAAAGAAAACAAAATAATAAGAGATTGAATTAGGAAGGAGAAAGAGAGAGATAAATCAGGTCAATGTTCAAAAACCACCATAGCTATCTGAAGATCAAAAATCTAACTTAAGCAATTATTGACAAGATGAAGAAAGTAATCAACTTCCAGAAAGGAGTGAAAGAGCACACCAAGAAATATGCAAAGATAAATATAAAAGTCAGCTTTTCTGTGGGACAGTGAGTTAGTACAGTGGGTAAGGTGCTTGCCTTATATGTAGCCGACCTTGGTTGGATCCCCAGCATCTCATACGATCTCCAAGACTTCTAGGAGTGATATTGAGTACAGAGACAGGAGTAACTCCTGAGCACTCCTAGGTATGGTATCAAAACAAAAATAATCAAGTAAAATCAAATGCTGTCTAAAAAATAAATAAGATTCAATCTAGGTTACCATATTACAGAAGATGCTAATTAGATCTTTCAGTACTCAGAAAATGACATCAACCCCTAAAAAATTCCTGAGTGACACAGTGATGTAAGGTGGTGGTCTGTATATGAAAAGAGTCTTTGGATCTTCAACACACATGTTTGAGTTCCAGCACAGCCTACATTTAGGACCCTTGTTAAGCTTCCTATATGGAATCTCCTTTTGTCCCTTTCATTATTCATCTTTCAGGGTCTGTTCAATATGCTTCCATTTCTATGCAACTTTCCTAAGTCCCCAAGGATAAAAGACCTGCCATAGGTCTTTTACCCTTGGGAATAAAGGTCCCATTTTGCATATTATTATTGCCTTGAATGATGATAATAAAAACCATGTCTTCTGATTACTTATTTCCTTTCTAACTGAGAAATTATAAACTCTCAACTGCTTACTTTATCTTGTAATGACTTAGAACCACAGTGTCTGATGTAGTAGCTACAGTAGCTAAGGGACTTTTTAAGAACTTAAAACATGGACAGTCCAATCCGAGGTGTGCTGCAAGAGCAAAATCTTAACTAGATCTTACCACGTTGTCTCGAACAGTAGAAAAATATCACATCAATAATATTTTATGTTAATCACTGTATCACTATCTTCCCGTTCATCATCGATTTGCTGGAGCGGGCACCAGTAACATCTCCATATGTCCTGTCTTATGCAAGTAGAGCCCAAGGGCACCTGCTTGTTCCAGGAACATAAAGAGCCTCAAACCATTCCATCAGGTCATGGGAATGAGGTCTATAATTGTTACTGGTATTTGGCATATCAAATATGACATGGGTAGCTTGCCAGGCTCTGCCGTGTGGGTAGCATACTCTTGTAGTCCTTTCTAAATCCAACATTTATTGATGAACCGCCCAGCTGCTTTCGGCCGCGTGAGCCGGGCTGTGATAGGCTGGTCTGCTGGATGGAGTTCTGACGAGGGGCAAGTCCGGATGTGGAAAATGGAGGCCCTCATGGAGTGGGGATCATCTGGCTTGTTGCGAGGCTCTGCTGAGGTGGCAGGCCAGGGCTAGAAACCACCATCCCTCCCGGGCACCTTGTGACCGGCTGGGCACAGGGATAGCCAGTAGCAGCTCTGCCCCATGTCCGTGAGTCTCTGGATCAGCATACCTGGGCAGGATTTAAAAAAGACTGCTGCAGGGTGGATCTCCATGAGCCATGCTGTGATAGACAGGTCTGCAGGGTGGAGTTCTTATGAGGGGGAAGTCCGGTCACACCTGGCAATGCTCAGGGGTTGCTCCTGGTTCTGCACTCAGGAACTACTGGCGGTGCTCGGGAGACCATATGGGATTCTGGGTACTGAATCCAAGTCTGACCACATGCGAGGCAAATATCTTACCTGCTGGAGTATCGATCCATCCCCTATTTTTATTTTATTTATCTGGGCGGACTTGAAAAAACTGCTGCAGACTCGCAAGCGGCCGCGCAGTTCATCAATAAATGCTGTATTTAGAGATGACTACAAGAGTATGCCACCCACGGCAGAGCCTGGCAAGCTGCTCGTGTCGTATTTGATATGCCAAATACCAGTAACAATTATAGACCTCATTCCCATGACCTGATGGAATGGTTTGAGGCTCTTTATGTTCCTGAAACGACCAGATGCCCTTTGGGCTCTTACTAGCATGAGACAGGACATATGGAGATGCTACTGGTGCCTGCTCGAGCAAATCGATGATGAACGGGGAAGACAGTGATACAGTGATTTATTTATTTATTTATTCCCTCACCAATCCTCAACGTTTATCTCCTAAGGTGTTTTGTTTATTTTCCCATCTCTGAGATGCAAACATCATAAGATCAGGGACTTAACTGTTTTATTCTGTGCCCCTTAAGTTTAGAATATTCATGACTAATAACAGTGGATGAACATCCTCAGATTACAGAAAATGAGACTAAGATCCAAGGAGGGAAGATGAATGAGGTTAAAGTGCTCCTTAGAGTTGGCGTGCTTAATAAGTACTTAGATAACCTTTCATCCGCAAGGACTGTGGTAGAATAATGGGTTCCAGATATGTCTTCATCAGGATGCCAAGCAACAGGGAAATGCAACAGGGAATTTGCAGCTGGGTTGCAGTTAAAAGTCATGGAGTGTGGAATAGTTTAAAATGAAAAAAATATTTTTTAGGTATGGTAGTTTACAATAATTTAATGGTATGTTTTCATGCTTAATGTATTTCAACACCCCAGTGTCCACTTCCTTCATGTTGTCCCCATGTTCCACACCATTTGTTACCCCTCTACCACCATTCCCACCAGGGTAAGATTTCTTTTTTTTTTTTTTTTTTTTTATTTATTTATTTTTTGCTTTTTTTAGGTCACACCGGCGATGCTCAGGGGTTACTCCTGGCTCTGCACTTAGGGAATTACTCCTGACGGTGCTCGGGGACCATATGGGATGCTGGGGATCGAACCCGGGCTGACACAGGCCGGCCGCGTGCAAGGCAAACGCCCCTACCGCTGGGCTATCGCTCCGGCCCCACCAGGGTAAGATTTTACACATTTTATGTTAATATGTTAAAATAATATTTTGAATATGCCACCTTAAAATACATTGCTGGAAGTAAGTACTTATTTTCTATAATGTAGCTTCTAGAATATTTTAAAATGCAAAGGTGGTTCACATGTGTGACTCACTTTGTATGCTACCCACTTTATATAAGCAGATAACAAATGTTTAATAAATAGATAAAAAGAGATTTCTCTAGAAATGTTTAAATGTATAAATTGCATGATGTCAATCTCACCCACAGGCCATGATCCAGAGACTCATATATAATCTCGAAAGAGACCTATAGGGGCCAGAGCGATAGCCCAGGGGTAGGGGCGTTTGCCTTTGCACGCGGCCGGCCCATGCCAGCCGGGTTCAATCTCCGGCATTCCATATAGTCCCGAGCACCGCCAGGAGTAATTCCTGAGTGCAGAGCCAGGAGAAACCCCTGAGCATTGCCATGTGTGACCAAGAAAGAAAGAAAGAAAGAAAGAAAGAAAGAAAGAAAGAAAGAAAGAAAGAAAGAAAGAAAGAAAGAAAGAAAGAAAGAAAGAAAGAAAGAAAGAAAGAAAGAAAGAAAGAAAGAAAGAAAGAAAGAAAGAAAGAAAGAAAGAAAGAAAGAAAGAAAGAAAGAAAGAAAGAAAGAAAGAAAGAAAGAAAGAAAGAAAGAAAGAAAGAAAGAAAGAAAGAAAAGAAAGAAAGAAAGAAAGAAAGAAAGAAAGAAAGAAAGAAAGAAAGAAAGAAAGAAAGAAAAGAAAGAAAGAAAGAGACCTATAAGTGGCAGAGATGTTTTCAGTATTCCCCACACGAAGTTGAACACAGGGGGTCGAAGAGGGGGTTTGAGAAAGGCCCATCCCAACAGAGCCCCAGCAAAGAAAAAGCCTCCACACTCCAAAATTCCCACCATGCTCAAGGTGTTACAATCTCTGAAATTCCTGTGGTGTGCAGCCACATTTGTGGCCGTATCACTTCTCAAACTCTAGTGTATTGATATACTAAGTATAACATTACATTTAATAAATGTAAGTCTAAGGCACCAATAACAAAATATGTAGTCACAATGTCTATCTGTAACAGCATATCAGTACTTTCTTATATAAAAGACTTACTGGACCAATGACTGACCCTCGAGGTGTTGCAGGTGTGGCTGCAGTGCCCAGCTGTGTCAGCAGGTGGCAGACAGGAGACAAGCTTGTCTACATCCAGGGCTCTGCACCATCAGCCCTGGATGGTTGATGGCCTGACATAGAAAAAGACTGGGTCCCCTGGGATAAACCCAGAGTCACAGCAGAGTCTAGCAAGCTACCTGTATTCAATATGCCAAAAGCAGTAACGACAATGGACCTCATTTCCAATGAATAGAGATGTTACTGGTGCCTGCTTGAACAAATCCATGAACAATAGGAATACAAGTGACAAGTGATAATGGACCAATGGCTCCATTGTGAGATTGAACAATACTCATTAACTTTCTTCTAAGAATATATTTCTTGATCATATTTAGAAAATTAGCTCTAATAAGCAATATAAAATAAAGTACTGATTGTCTGCTTAGGACAGGCTCTAGCACTGGTTAGGAAAATTTGAAATAATTGTTGTCCATAGTTGCAATGGTGGTGGTTTGGGGGGTTGGGTATTGAATATTTGTAAAAAATTAAGATGAACATCTTTGTTAAAAAAATTGAGTAGAAACTCACTACATTTAATAAATTCTATAAGAGAAAGCAATAACACAGATGATCTAATTCTCACTTAGCCCAGTAAAAATGTCATGACTTTGTCAATACCATTCTAATATATGTGTTGTAATAAGCAATATAATTAGTGCCTGCTAAGGGACCAGTCAAAGGGATGGAGGATGGGTCGGAAACGAGGGTCTTAGGTGGGAGTTAGAGCACATTGGTGGTGGGACTGGTGTTGAAATATGGAGTACTGGAAACAACTGTACATGAACACATTTGTAAATCACGGTGCTTTAAATAAAGTTTATAACTAAAACGATAATAAAATAAAATAAGTTGCATAATGCAGTATTTTCACCTTTACCCACAATTCTAATTTAATCACTTGTCACTTGTCTTCCGATTGTTTATCTATTTGTTCAGGTGGGCACCAGTAACATCTCCATTCGTTGGGAATGAGGTCCATTATTGTTACTGTTTTTGGCATATCGAATACACCACGGGTAGCTTGCGAGGCTCTGCCAAGGCTCTGGGTTCATCCCAGGGGATCCAGTCTTTTTCTATGTCAGACCATCAACAATCCAGGGCCCATGGGCCCTGGGTATAGACAAGCCTGTCTCCTGTCTGCCACCTGCTGACGCAACCCAGGCACCGCAGCCACACCTGCAACACCTCCAGGGGCAAGTTTTAATTTAATAGGTCAATCAAATTTTTACAATATTTATCCAAAAGAAGTCATCTATTGCAAACAACTTAAGAGAAGATTTTTAATACTCAAAATCATATAGTGAATGCTCTCAACATAAAATGAAATGCAATTATTTTACGATGAACCAAAATCTTGTATCACTTCACTTGCATCATTTGTCTTCCCGTTGATCATCGATTTGCTCTAGCGGGCACCAGTAACGTCTTCATTCATTGGGAATAAGGTTAATCATTGTTACTGTTTTTTTTTGGCATATCAAATACACCACGGGTAGTTTGCCAGACTCTGCTGTGGCTCTGGGTTCATTCCAGGGGAATAAACCAATATCTATGAGAACTGATGACATTAGATTGCCGAATACAATCTGAGTTCCTAAAAATTCTGTTATTTGCATATTTCTCAAGGATATTTCCTATAAATTCTCAACCAATTAAAATATCTTCAAAATTAATCAAAACAGATACTTCTAAAATAAATTAAGTATTTTTGAGTACTTTAGAACACTCGTGTATGCCTTTTTTTATTCTCAAGACCAACATCACTTGTATCACTTGTCTTCCCATTCGTCATTGATTTGCTTGAGCGGGTACCAGTAACATCTCCATATGTCCTGTCACATGCTAGTAGAGCCCAAGGGCATCTGCTTGCTCCAGGAACATAAAGAGCCTCAAACCATTCCATCAGGTCAAGAAAATGATGTCTATAATTGTTACTGGTATTTGGCATATCAAATATGACACGGGTAGCTTGCCAGGCTCTGCCATGCGGGTGGAACCAAAACCAATGAAAACCTATGAATTTAAAATTTTGGGTAGCAAATGCAATATAATATTTATCTAAATTAGCACTTTTATGTTTTTGTTTTTTGGGTCACACCAGCAATTCTCAGGGGTTTCTCCTGGATCTACACTCAGGAATTACTCCTGGCAGTGCTCAGGGATGCTGGGGATCGAACTCAGGTTGACCATATGCAAGGTAAATGCCCTACCCACTGTGCTGTTTCTCTGACCCCTGAATTATCATATTTAAAGCCATTGTCATAAGTCATCAGGAAGAGAAACTGCCTCATCCTGTTTGTTAGCTTACTTCACTCAACATATCTTCCACTCCCGACCAGATTGCAGCAAATTGAATGATTTCATTATTCCTTACAGCTGTATTCTATACCATGCTGTATATATACCACATCTTCATAATCTGTTGCTGAACATCTAGGTGATACTTTGATTCCATGTCTTAACTATTGTACAAGTATTACAATGAATAATGGGGTACATGTGTTCCCTTTAGAAAGTGTTTTTATTTCCTGGGGGTTGAGGCCCAAAGAGTAAAATTGGGTCATAGGGCAGTTCAATGATAAATTTAAGACCTTTCCATACTGTTTGATGTTGAATATTAACTCTAAGTGTTTTAGGCTTTCTCAGTGAATTGCTGCTTTTCCATCCCCAGAGAAGACTCTTATAAGCATCCCTAATTACACGAGTTTTTCTTTAACTTTTCCTCTATGCTTTACCACTCATTCAGTTTGCTACTAAACCTCCAATTCAGGTTTGGTTACTTATGAAGTCAAACCTTCTGGTGACTCTGGATAGTGCATCTATAGTGAATTATTTGCTTTCTCTTCCCCTATAACCTTGTCATGTTCTCTATAGAACAATGTTCTTTGCTTAAGCGTAAATAGACCGACCATTAATGCTATGCTGTTAATATTTGGGAGTCAATTGACCCTGTAATATATCAACTCCTGGGCATCCATTGTCATAACCACTTGACTCAGGCCTCAATTACCATTTTTCCTAACACCTCAAAAGTGAGGTCCCACTGAGCAATTTCTGGATGGACCCAGTTCAAGCAGTAGAACTACCCTGGATTTGATATGGTACAGTCTAGGAATCATAAAGCATGGCCTTGGAACAAGCTATAATGACCTAAGAGAAAGGACTCCATGGGGTAGGAGAAGTTTAAGTGAGCTGAGGATTTAGTCTGGCGTTATAGTAAAAGCCCAGCCATATTTTAACCTTTGTCTCCAGAACCCAGAAAAGTAAAGTTCTGCAGTTTATATATTCTTACTGCACTTATTCAAACAACACAAGTCTTAGTGAGTAGTAAACTTGATTGTTTGATACATACTAGCAGGTAGGGAAAGAGAAAAACAATAAAGATGGAATGACACCCCTGGATGCATTTCTCAGCGCCTGTATGTTGGTTCCTCTTCCCGGGAGGGAGCACCCAGCCACAGGTCCCCTGTTGACAAGGGACCAGCCAACGCACCACACACTGTACATTCTCCACACCTGACATCACTCGGTGGGCCCACACCACTCGATATTCCACATTTCCCACGGAGGTTATGACAACATTCTCATCAGCAGTGGATGAGTCTTTTTTCAACACAGATTATTCCATTTTTGATATGTGCCATTCTCATTGTGTGAGATGGTATCTAATTGTCATCTTGATTTGCATTTCTCTGATGATAAATATTCTGGCTGTTTCTTCATGTGCCCTTTGGTCACCCACTTCTCTTCCTCTGAGAAGTGTATATTTTCTCTCCCCATTTTTTGTTTTTGAATTTCTTTATGTTGATCTTTATATAAAGATCTTTATATTAAAAAAGTTGTGAGAATTTTGTATAACTCTTTATCTGATGTATTGAATGCAAATATTTCTTCTGTTCAGTTAGCTATCTTTTAGTTTTGGCCTATGTTTCTTTTGCCATACAGAAGCTCTTTAATTGACATAGTCCTATTTGTTTGTTTTTTATTTTGTTGCCTTTACAGTGGTATCAGATCACTGAAGGCATCTTTGAGGTCCTAGTCTTGAAATGTTCTACCTGTACTATCCTCAATGAACTTTACAGTTTCTGGTCGGGTCTCAAGGTCGTCAATCCACTTTGAATTGACTTTTGCATTAGGCATAAGATATGAATCCAGCACACATAGTTGTCCATTTTTCACAGTACAATTTGTTAAAGAGGCTATCTTTAGTCCATTTCATGTTTTCAGCTCCTTTATTAAAAATTATGTGGGATTTTGTCATAGGGTATTCAATTCTGATCCATTAATCAAAGGGTCTATCTTTTTCCCAGCAGTACTATCAGTTTTGTATACTATAGCATTATGAAACAGTTCTAAATTAAGTAACAAAACCCCACCCTCCCAATTTCTTATTTTTCTTTATGGCTTTGACTATTCATGGTTCTTTTTCTGATTCCATATTAAATTTGTTATTTATTTTTCTAGAACCTGGAACAATGCTTCTGGAATTTGGATGGGGATTGTACTGAATCCATATAATAGTTAGGTAGCATAATCCTATTAATAATAGATTCTTATAAACAGGATATTTTCCTTTTCCTAAGGTCTTCTATCACTTTCTTAAATGATTTAAAGTTATCATGGAATAGATCTCCCATGTCTTTTGTTAAGCTGATTTCTAGATACTTGATGATTTTGGACACTATTTTAAATGGGATAGACTCCTTGATAGCTTTCTCCTCTGATTCACTCTTTTATAGAAGAATACGACTGACTGTTGGCCACTTATGCAAATCACCATATAATCTGCAAATAGTAATTTGAGTTCTTTTCCAGTTTGGAATGCTGGAGTTCTTTTTCTTTTTTGTTTTTTGTTTTGTTTTGTTTGTTTGTTTTTGCCTGATAGCTATAGGCAGGACTTCTAGTATTGTATTGAACAGAAGTGGAGAGAGTGAGCATCCTTGCTTTGTATCTGATCTCAGAGGGAAATCTTAGCTTTTCACAATTAATGATGATACTGGTTAATTTGCTATCAGTGGTCTTTATAATCTTGAGGAAGGTTTCTCTTACCCCATTTTGCTGAGGTTTTATTTTTTTATCATGAATGGATTTTAGATCTTGCCAAAGACTTTCTTTGCATCAATTGATAAAATCATATGATTTTTATCTTCCCTTTTATTAATGTGGTATATTATGTTAATTGATTTGTGTATGTTAAGCCATCCTTTTTTTTCCCTGGAATGAATCCCACTTAATCCACATATGTAATATTTTGTTGTTGGATCCAATTAGTTAGTTTTAAGGATTTTTGCATAGATAGTCATGAAAGAGATTGGTCTGAAATGCTATTTTCTAGACTTGTCTGTCTGCTTTGGGTAGTAGTCTAATGTTGATTTCATAGAAGCCATTAGGATGGATTCCTGTGTCTTTGATATTTTGGAAGAACGTAAGGAGTGTAGACAGTAAATCTTCTTTGAAAGTTTTATAGACCTCAGCAGTGAACCCGTCTTGTCCTGTAATTTTGTTCTTGGAGAGAATCCTAATTAATATTTCAATTTCCTTACTTGTAATTGGCATATTTAGGCTTTCTACCATCTCCTCATGCAGCTTAAAAAGACTGGAGAATACATGACTCTAAGAATCTATCCATTTCTTCTAGGTTTTCCAACTTAAATGTATACAATTATTCATGGCAACTTCACATATTTTGAATTTCTGAAGGATCCCTTGTAATTTCTCCCCTGTCATCTCTGACCCAATTATTTTGAAATTTTCTTTTTTTTCTTTTGAGGCTAGCTTATTTAACTAGCTTGTTAATTTTTTCAAAGAAACAGCTCCTAATTTCTTGATACTTTGAATTGCTTTATTGGGTTCTATGTTGTTGATTTCTACTTTAGCTTTTATTATTTCCTTCCTTCTACTACTTTTTGATTTGCTTGTTTTTCCTTCTCCAGATTTTTTTAGATTGTATTTAGGTTATTGATTTCAGCTCTTTCTTCTTTCTTAATGTAGATCTGCATTACTATGAATTTCCCTCTTTGTATAGCTTTTGCTGTATCTCATAGTTTGTGTGACAGTTTGTGTCTTCATTACCATTAGTTACAAGGTAACTTTTATTTTTTTATTTTATCTTTGGTACAATTGTTTATTAATGCTTTCTTAAGCTTCCAAGTATGGGCAATCTTCTCCATTATCTTTCTGGTTAATTTCTACTTCATGACACTGTGGTCTGAGAAGGTAGTTTGTGTAATTTCTATATTTCTAAATTTGTGTATGTTTGTGTTGTTCCATAATATGTAATCTCTCCTGAATAATGTTTTATGCACATTAGAGAAGAATGTGTATTCTTGTTTTGGGGAATAGAGAGCCCTTAATATATCCAAGTTGAGTTCTTTCAGCTTCTCATTTTTTTTTACTGATACTCTGTTAGTTAATTTGTTTAGTGGGGAAAATTGGGTGGTAAAGTCTCCCACTACCACTGTGTTTCCTTAAATGTGTTTCTTTAAGATTGTGAGCAGAAATTTTATGAACTTTTCTAAGCCTTCATTTCGTACATAAATATTGTTGGCAGTTAGTATTTCTTGATCTATTTTTCCCTTGACCAATAAGTAGTGTCCATTATTGTCTCTAAAGACTTTCTTTATATTGAATGAATTTGGTCTGGTATAAAGAGGGACATTTGTTTGTATTTTGTTTTCCATTTATTTGTTTGATCATTTTTTCTTCTTTTTTACTCCAACTCTGTATTTATCCTTTGATCATGACATAAAGAATTGTGCTGCCATTTGTGAGTGTGTGTATGTGATCCAGTTATTTTTGTAAGATTCTTTTTTTATAAGGATCCTATTAGTAATTCTTGCAGGATTAGTTTAGTAGTCGCAAATGCTACCAGTTCTTGTTTGTCTGCAAAAGTTCTTATCCCTCATTCAAGTCTAGGTGATAGCTTGCAGGAAAGTGGACTCTAGACTATGTTTATTTTATTCAGTAGTTTGCATGTGTCAATCCACTCTTTCCTGGATAGTAAAATGTCATATAGAAGGTCTGCTACAGTTCTTATACTGTTTCCCTTATATTTGAGGGTTTTCTTCCATCTTTCTTCTTTAACCAGTCATCTTTCTGTTTTGATTTTACCATTTTGGTTACCATGTGTCCTGGCATTCTTTTGCTTGAGTTTACTTTGTTTGATACTCTTTTGAGTCACTTGAGTCTGTGCAGAGCCCCTTTTAAGATATCAGGAAATTTCTCAATTGCTACTTCTACCAGCTGTTCTTCCCTTTACCATTTTTCCACTTCATCTGTGATTCCTATATTTTAAAGATTGTTTCCCTTGGTATTATCTATCATGAGTCTTACATTCTCTTCCATCAATTTACTTTTATTTTCTTTTTTCACTTTGTTATGGGTTATGTCTAGTATTTTGTCTTCAGAATCACTGATAAGGCACACTACATGTTGAATTCTGTAGCTCTGGCTTTTTTTTTGTGGGGGTCCACACCAGCAATGCTCAGGGGTTTCTCCTGGCTCTGCACTCAGGGATTACTCCTGGCGGTGCTTGGGGGACCATATGGGATACAGGGGATCGAACCCAGGCCTGCATGGGCCGGCCGCGTGCAAGGCAAACGCCCTACCCACTGGGCTATCGCTCCGCCCATGCCCAGCAGACTAGCCCATCACAGCCCGGCTCGGCGGCGCGCGATCGCGTGGTTCATCAATAAATGCTTTATTTGGAGGTGTTTAAAAGAGTTTGCCTCCCGCTCGGCAAGCCTGGCAAGCTGCTCGTGTTGTATTTGATATGCCAAATTCCAGTAGCAATTATATTAGGTCATTCCCATGACCTAATATAATGGTTTGAGGCTCTTTATGTTCCTGTAGCAAGCCGATGCCCTTGGCTCTACTGGCATGAGACAGGGCATATGGAGATATTACTGGTGCCCGCTCTAGCAAATAGGCGATGAACGGGAAGATCGTGATCGTGATCGAGCTCTGACTTGCTCTTTTACTTTTCAACTTCTTGAATTCCATTTGTATGAACTCTTTGATACCCTGGATCTGTTCATCTTTAAGTTGGTTCAATTTATTTTCTAGTGATTACATTAGTTCCATGGCCATTGTATGCAGCATTGATTTGAGTTCCTCATCAATGAGTTTTGAGGGTTTTCTTATGCTCAATGATTTGCCACAACTTCTGTTCCTGTGTGCCAGATCAACTGAAATCCTTCATTTCACCATTGTGACTAAATATTTTTGTGTGCTTTGATTGAATTTCAGATTGCCAGGTATCTGAGGTCTGATATAGTTTGCTTTTTCAGTAAGTACTCTTCATAATCTATTCATCCAATAGTCATTCACTTCAATTTCTAACATTTCCATGTGTATACAAGGGTTAAAATAGACATATTTTAGAAAATATATATGAACCAAGAAACCTTGGGATTAGTGTAGAAGAAACGGTGTTATTAAAGATTCAGAAAGGGGGCTTCCTCAGTCTGGGGGACCCAAGTAATGAGCACAGATGGCACAGGAGCCATGGGGCAAGAGGGAGTCTGGAACTTTTGATGTACCTGGATGAGAAAAGAGGCCAGCATGAGCATTCTGGGTCCTTAGGGGTACACCCTGAAAGAGATCCTAGAGAGGCTTTCTCAGTCCAGGGCACCCAGCTCTCTTTTTATCCTGTCCTAAGATCAGCATAGTCACTACTGTTCAGTCCTCTTGATCCCAAATGCTCATGCCCTTTGTTCATGAGGCACAGAATGTCGAGAGAATAATGAGCATTGAGGAAAGACTCTGTGGAAACAATGATTTCAGCTTCAGTTACTTGTACTATCAGTTGTTAATTTCCCTGGAATATCACATAGAAACTTAATCATAGTTGCTCAAACGTTATCTTGCATATGGTAAGTTAAACTTGTAATCAGATATTTTAGCTTCACAGCTTTCAAGAAAGCTGGGGTATTCTTTTTTCCAAAACCTCCCTTCAGTGAAAAAGAGACAAAAATAACGGAAAATAATATGTATTGTCAGGAATATTAATTCTCATTAAAGCAGTCTTTTTCTTCATTTGATGTATCTTGTGCTGTTTCTGGAACATTCCCCCCTCCTTTTTTATTTTTATAAATATCTGCAAAGCAGCCCAGAGCAATAGTACAGTGGGTAGGGCATTTGCCTTGCAGGTGGCCGACACAGGTTTAGATCCCTGACATCCCATATGGTCCCCAAGCACCACCAGGAGTAATTCTTGAGTGAGGAATCAGAAGTAACCACTAAGCATTGCCAGATGTGACCCAAAAAGCAAGTATATATATATATATATATATATATATATATATATATATATATATATATATATATATATCTGCTAAGCAAAAGATTTTTTTTAAATAGCACCTTTCCATTCCTTGTTTTAGCAATTTAGTGACAGTCTTCCTGTTAGATGTTGACAGTCCAAAGCATTGAAATCTAGGTTAGGTTTATATGGTTTCAACATCAATGGTATTTGTTTGTTTCTGGATTATGTGTGTGGTCCTCCCAAACATATGAATGGGGATCCTACTATAACGTTTGGAGCCAACCTCAAACTCAGAGCATTTATTAAGTGATAGAAGAGATACAGCATCACGTCACATATAAAGACACAAATCAAATGAATTGATGCATCCAGTAGCAACAACCACTGGACTTTTATTTTATTTAAACCAATTTGACTTTTATTACAAAACTAGAGTTTAAAAGGAAGGCTAGAAAAGGTGACACCAGGATAGTATCTTGAACCCTTCTGAGTGGTGAAGGGGCAGTAATTGTGTGTGCTGTAAATATAAACACTAACGTTACCTCAATTGTAAAAAAATAGATGAAAGTTTTCAAAAGAGAGAGCTAGAAGAGCATCTGTCTCCCTCCATCCATCAACTACGTGCTTCCTTTAGTTACTGGTTGCCAGAAACTAGCTATTAAAATTATAACAGTTCATGGTTTTATAATATTTATATATAAATATATAAATATTATGTATATTATAATATATGTATAAAAATGCAGACTAAAATACAATTAAGGCTAGTGCTATAATACTCATACCTAACTTCACCTATTTTCAGACACTCTGATGCTCAACTGCTAAATCTTAATTTTCCATCTACATAATGTATGTGATAATTAAACTTCCAGAAACATAATTCAATTTATGGCTACAACTCTGACGTGACTCCATCTGTTTACTTTCATCAATAAAAGTATGTCACAACTTGCGCCAAAGTACAGCAGGTAGGGTGCTTGCCTTGCTTGGAGCCAACTGGCATTCAATTCCAAGCAACCCATATGGTCACCTGAGCCCCATGAGGGTGATCTCTGAGCACAGGACCAGGAGTCAACCCTGAATACTGTAAGGTATGGCCTCAAAACAAAACAAAAGGAGTCATACTCAACATAGCCTTAGCTTCTCACTCAGAGTTGTTTTTCCCTTCTTCTCTTTTTAAGGTAAACTTCTCTGATCTAAGTTATATTTTCTAGAACCAAATAAAAATCACCCTGGGATATATTGGAATCAATTCCCTCTTCTTAAAAATGTTAGTGATTTTAATTACTTAGTTCCAAATGCTAAAGATTAACCTTTATCCATGTGAGAGTCATCTAGCCTAGAAAATGATTTCTTTGTTTGTTTCATTTTTAACACTTTTCAACAGCTCTCCCACCAGCGTGCATTAGGGGGTACTAAATAGTGTGAAACATACCACTTCTCTTTTGTAAAAATTTAAAAAGTCAACCTTTAGGTCCTGCTGGATAATAATTTATTAAATGTTGATGTAGCAGAGTCCGGTGCAGACTCAGTTGTTTAAAAACCACTTGAATTTTCTTCTATCCCTGAAGGGTTTAAGTCTGACAAAAGTACTACAATTTTAGTCTCAAGAAGCAAAAAGCAGACAAACGTCATGCGTGCCTCCCACAGTCTCTGGCTCAAAACCCACTCAGGTCCTGAAATAATCTTCTCCAATATGATCTCACAGATTTGTACAAATGCAAAGCAAGCTACACCAAGCTATTGCAAAACCAACAGTGGAATCAAGAACATCATCAGTGCCTTTTACTCAAAATTCTGATACCCAGAGAAGCAGATCATACTGTATTTAGGAAACATTTTGCAAATGTCTGAGTTGCAGCTGCTTTATTCCTTCTCTTTTTTTTTCAATTGCTTTTCTCATCTTACTTATAATTCAGGGATTTAAAAAGAAGCTCTAAGAACATAAGAATGAATATCAACAAACATGGTACATAATTTAGTCTTGGGGGAAATAAATAGCAAAATATTTTATAGATCTAGCCATTATCTTCGAGAGAAGCGTAGAAAGATTTAAATATATGAAGACAAAATGACATATTACTAAAAACATGAATTTTTTCACCGTACACAGATAGACCACCTAAAACAGTGATTTGGCAAGGTGACGATTGATAACTCACTCTGAGAATATGCATGTTATATAGAGTAGACAGATAGCTAAGCATGTATATATAGGACAGTATCACTCTAATTCAGTAGAAATGTTTCAGCAGGGTCAAAGGTCAAGCGATAAAGCATAGTGAAAGCCATCAGAAATGAAGGTTCATGGTGTGAATAAAGATTCACATAGAGAAAATTCAAGGAATTACTCCTTCTTGGTTTTACAAAAGTATAAAATGATAGGGAGGAGACTGCTAATGTAAAGATATTTGGTGACTATAAAATTTTCCATTCAAACCAGTACTGCAAAGACAAAACAGACCTTTTAATATTGTTTTGGGGTGTGTGGACTAAAATTATGTCCATCCAAAGGGTGAACCCATGTCTTAATCTTGTGAAGCTGTAAATGTAAACATTTTTTGGAACTTGAGATTTAATCAAGTTACAGTAAGGTCATACTGGATTCAATGAGCCCAAATTCCAATGACTGGTATCCTTAGAAGAGGGGAAAGATAAAGAAAGAGAGAAATAGAAGAAAACACGAAGTTAAGAAAAAAAGAAGTTAAAGTAAAAAGACTATGTAAACATTAGAGGCTTTGATAAAGGCTTAAAATTGATTTTTCTGGCCCAGAGCAATAGTAAAAGTGGGCAGGGTGCATGCTTTGCACACAATCATCACTGGAATCCCACGTGGTTTCCTGAACACACCAGGAGTGATCCCTAAGTGCATAACCAGAAGTAAGCCCTGAGCACTGCCCAGTGTGCCAAATTCCTCCCCCAAAAGATTTTTTCCATTAGATATTCCAAATGGAATAAAATGGAGGACTAAAGAGATGGTATGGGAGTTAAGGTGCTTCATTTGCATGTGACTTAGCCCTCTGCAGTGCAAATTGTCTGTCAGGTACTACCAGGAGTGATCTTTGAGTAAGTTTGAGCCAAGAGTAAGTCTGAGCACCAAAATAAATGAACACAAAACAATAGGAACAAAAAGGGACTTTATTTACTTCTGAATTCTGAAATTCTAGTCTCAAGAACTGTAAGAAAATGGGTTTCTGTTGTTTTAAGTTACCTAGTGTGTACTCTTCAGAAACTAATACAAAGAGTCAATAGGTATAAACCATAATGATACGCTCCAGACTGGAACATGGTGACCCAAGTCAAACATGGCTTCAGTGTTTCAAGACTGGAGAATCATGGTAGAGACATGACTAGCCATGTTATGCAACAAAGAAGAGTTGCATCTACTGCAGAAAGATTCTGAGCTGGGTTTTAGACACTGAGTACTGAACCATTAGGGAATAAGGGACATTTACCTAATTAAAGATGCAAGTAAGTTTTATACAACAAAACCCCAGAGAGGAAATGCCAACACTTTAGGTTTGTCATGCATGAATACATTGCCAATCTTGGCTTAGTATAGAACCCTTATTTTTCAAAACATTTTCACATCAATGATCTCCAATTGATTGTAACAGCAATCCTGGGAGGCATAATTATCTTCAATTTATAGGTAAATAAAATAGGCCTTTTTAGAGACTTAGGAACTTGCCCATACTTACATAAAAAGCCAAGCTATCAGCAGAAAAAAGAAGAAAATTCAGGACAATTTTTTTCTAATCAACTTTTTGACATCCACCAATGTCACACTGCCCTTCTGAAATTCAGAATAATATAATTTTTGTTGAGATGACTCATAAACAGTAAGAAAAATGATTTGCATTAGACCTCTGAAGGACAAATAGAATCATCACTAAATAAATATGCTTTAACATAAGAAAAAAGTCATCATTTCATTTAATTATTAAATTTTCTCTAAATCAACTTCAGATTAGTCACAACTGAATAAACCAGGAATCAAGGAAGAGGCCAAAATAAAAAGAAATGTGATCTGGGAATTTATATATAAGATAATGATGGAACCTGAAATGAGGGTGAGTAAACCAGGAAAGGATCATTACCAAGAAATGAGTGTAGGAAAGCAAAGAAGGGGATATATAAAAGATGTTCCGAAACAGCCCAAACAGGATGTTCAGAACAGACCTTCACAAGCCATGTCACGTTGATGAGAATTACTTTGAGCTAAAGTCAATCAAGCCTCATTAGAAATCTTGATCATTCCCTTAAATACCTTCACTTGATCACTTGACATCCCGTTATCAATTTGCTCGAGTGGTGCCAGTAACGTTTTCATTTGACCCTATCATATGCCAGTGTAGCCCCATGGCATCTGCTTGCTTCAAGAATACCAAGAGCCTCAAACCGTTCATTCAGGGTCTTGACAAGGAAGTCTGACCATCTTGTAGGTGGACGGCCACGTGATCTTTTGACATCCCGTGGGATCCAGTCGGTAATGGCTCTAGTCCAGCGGTCATCTCCAAATCGCATTACATGTCCAGCCCATCTGATTTTCGATGCCTTGGCAAATGAGACAGCATCCCTGACTCTGGATTCTCGATCCTCGACAGAGGTAGGAACTCCGGATTCCTTCTCTCACTTGAGTGAGGCGTGACATTCCAAGCATAGCTCTTTCAAGTCCTCTTTGGGAAACAGAATACCATGCTCATCCTGCTTTTGTAGAGCCCAGGTCTCTGAGGTGTACATTAATGCAGGGAGAAAGGTGGAGTCGAAGAGATGTGCACAGAGCCGAGAGTTTCTTTGTCCTTTTAGCTATTTATTCAATGCTTAAGTACCTAAAAGAATAAAAATTTGGAGAAATGGCCCCCAAATTAGGGGTTTCATCAAAGTAATCTTTCCTCTATAATTTTTTAAATTAATTTATTTTCCCAAAAAATGTCTTAAGAACCATGATTTACAAAGTTGTTCATAATAGAGATGTTGATTCAAGCATACAAGATTCCAACACCAATACCACCATCAATGAATCAATAAATCAGTGTCCCCTGGTTCCCTGATAGCTCCAGCTTGCACCTTTGGCAAGTGTATACAAACTATTTCATATTATTTGTCCCAACAAAATAAAGGAATTCAAGTAATTTAATACAATATGGTATATTAACTTGTCTCATTTACATAACTAAGTTTTCTACTCTGGCATTTAAAATACATTGCATTATATTTCATTCTGGGGTGGAAAAAATGGGGACAATGGTGGTGTGACTTGTGTGGGAGTGTTAAATTTCTGTCATAAATACATCATGAAATTTGTAAATTAATGTGTTTAAATGAAGTGGAAAATATTTTAAAAAAAGGGAAAAAAGTATGTAATTTGGATCTTATTTT
Source organism: Cryptotis parvus (assembly GCA_021461705.1). Taxonomy (NCBI): domain Eukaryota; kingdom Metazoa; phylum Chordata; class Mammalia; order Eulipotyphla; family Soricidae; genus Cryptotis; species Cryptotis parvus. The sequence continues at coordinate 46,906 of JAJIBD010008332.1, forward strand.
GGTAATCATCATATCTTCCCTGTCATAAATGAAGAATTTTTTTTCCCTTGGCAGGCATATAATTAATTTATTTCATTCTATTCGGTCCAAAAAATGTCTTAAGAGAATAACAAATAGAATTATCAAAAATAAATCAATAAAAGTCAATTTGTCAAATTTATTTTTTGATAATTCTATTTGTCATTCTCTTAAGACATTTTTGGCCCAATAGAATGAAATAAATTAATTATATCCCACATTAAATAAATTAATTAATTATATACATTTCTATATGTTTTTAGTTTTTTCTTAATATAGTAGAGGACAACCATATGCATCATTAGTGAATGCCATACTCAAGGCCACATGATGGAAATTTTCTCCTGCCTTTAAAGGAGTTCTTTCAGTGCTTTTTGAAAAACTAGTTTCAAGGCCATAAATGGTCTAAGATGTTGCCATGAAGTTCTGTGTAGTTTCTTCAGACCTGAATGATAGTCCAGCTGGATAGAACATTTTGATGATATGTTCATTTTGTTGAGTTTTTGTCCTTTGTCTTTCCATATTCTTCTGATTTGTAGAGTCTCATTTGATGGACCTGCTATACAACTTATGCTTTCTTCCCCCCCCCCCCCCATTTGAGACTTTCTTTGTATGTTAGTTTCTTTTTTTGGCCTTGCTCCTTTCAATTTTATGTCTCTATCTTTTAATTTTGTCATTTTGAATATGTCTCAGAGTTTTTTTAACCTTGTTTTAACTGGGACCCTTTGGTCTGCTTTTACTAGGACCCTTTGAGATTCTTGGATCTTGATGCCTATAATCCTCAATTTTGGGGAAGTTCTTATTAATGTGTTCTCTATTTCTTCATCACATTTGCCTTCTTTATCTTCAGGGTCTCTGATGATTCTTACAATGTTCCTCTCTACTTATCCCATTTCTACTTTCTGCTGCTTCTTAGAAGTTTCTTTTCATCTTGAAGCTCCTCCATATTTTGCTCGGCTTCTGTAATTCTGTTGTTCGGACCTTCTAATGACTTTTTCATCTCTTATCATGTTCTTCATTTCTGTCGTTTTTGACAGCAGAAATCTTTTTTCATTTCAACTCTCATACTCTCCTGTGCTTTGCTGAATACCCGTGCTACTGTTTCTTTGAATTCATTGAATATTTCATTACAGTGTCACTAAACACAGGGTCTGAGGATTTACTGGTGTTTTTCATGTATTTGGTGATACTGCTTTTGCTCATTGAGCTTAGTGGGTTTCTATATATTTTCCCCATTTCTAGTGTTCTTGTTTGTGCTAGGGGTGTTGTAGCCAACTGGCCTGAAAGATGCTGAGGAATTAGGATTAAGCTAAATGTTGCTCTCTGTCTTCTCCACCAATCCTCACAGAATGACAGAAAGAGTAGTAAGCAGCATGTAATTTGTTAATTAGATCTGTTACACAGTGGCATACTCCAGGATCTGTGGTGTGTGCTTGTAATATAGTGCAGGGTTGGTAGGGGGCTGCTGGGACCAAGCATGAAAAGAATGATTCTACCTCCACTCGAGCTCTGCTTCTCACTCGGAATAGGCCTAGTGACACTGGCCGGAGATGAGCCTAACCTGGTATGGTGAAGCAGTAAGGAGAAATAACCTTTTCACTGAAGAACCTATCTAGAGAGTAGGGCAAATATATAATTAGATATAAAAATATCTGATTTTGTCATTTGAATCATCTTCATAATATGAATTCTTTTCTTGAATCCCAGGAGGCGTTGGCTGCCTCATTTTGGAACATTGATTATATGTTTCTGTTTTGCTTTGTTTTGAATCACAGTGCTCACTCAAACCAAATACTCTACAACTGAGTTTCATCCATTTTCCCACACTGACCTTTTCCTGGGTTTTAGTTTGCTTATTTGGGGGTCATATCTAGCACTGCTCAGCGCCTATTACTAACTCAGTTTTGCACATACAGTGTTTGGGGTAACATGTAGTGAGAGGGATTATCCTGAGCTTCCTATGCAAAGCATTGCTCCAGTTCATTAAACTACCTCTGTGGTCCCTTAAAAATTTACATTCAAGTAGATTTTCCAAATTATTGAATTAAATTTGACATGTCGTATCATTTTTTTTTGATATTTTAAAAAAATATTTTATTATACCACTGTGAGATCTACAATTACAATGTTGTTCATGTTTGGAGGTTTGGGTCCATAGTGTTCCAGCACCCGCCCCTTCACCAGTGCCCATTTCCCACCACCAATGTCCCCCAATTCCCTCCCCCTCCCATAGCCTGCCTCTATGGCGGGTTCTTTGTCTCTTTGTCTCTCTCCCTCTCTCTCTTTTCCTTCTCTTACACATTGTGGGTTGCAGTACATACATATAGAGGCCATCATGTGCATTTTTTTGCCTATATTTAATGCTCAGTTCTAGGTTGGTATTAGCCCTTTCGACATTTATTCACATATTCCCTTCTCTATCTTACCTAACCTCTGACTCCCACACATTTGTGGTAATTACCACTTTTGGTAAGACCTCCTGATCCACGTTTCACCTGACATTGGATTTTGGTGTCATAATATGAACATATATATATATATATATGTATGTATGTATATACATTTATGTCATGCAAATAAATGCAGTCATTCTATATCTCTTTCCTTCTGACTAATTTCACTCCAACATGATCCTTTCCATGTTCATCCATTTATAGGCAAATATAGGCAAATATCATAACTTAATTTTTCCTAACAGCTGCATAGTATTCCATTGTGTAAATGTACCACAGTTTCTTTATTCAATCATCAGTTCTCGGGCATACTGGTTGTTCCCAGGTTCTGGCTATTGTGAATAGTGCTGCTATTTTCTCTTATCAATCAATAAGAGAAAATATAAAACATATGATCCTATCAATAGATGCAGAAAAAAAGCATTTGACAAGATCCAGCACCCATTCATGATTAAAACCCTCCAGAAAATGGGAATTGAAGGAAGTTTCCTCAAGATAGTCAAAGCCATCTACCAAAAGCCCACAGCGAGTATCATTCTCAATGGGGAAAAATTGAAAGCCTTCCCCTAAGATCAGGAACACAACAAGGTTGCCCTCTCTCACCTCTTTTTATTCAATATAGTACTGGAAGTACTCGCCATAGCAATCAGAGAAGAAAAGGACATTAAGGGCATCCAGATAGGCAAGGAAGAAATCAAGCTATCATTATTTGCAGAAGACATGATAATATACTTAGAGAACCCTAAACTCTCGATGCAAAAACTCTTAGAAACAATAGATATTTAGAGTAGAGTGGCAGGGTACAAAAGTCAATACCCAAAAGTTGGTGGCTTTCCTATATACATATAATGAAAGAGAAGAAAGGGATATTAAGAAATCAATTCCATTCACAATTGTACCACAGAAAATTAAATACCTAGGAATCAGCTTAACCAAGTGTGTAAAGGACCTATACAAAGAGAACTACAAGACACTGCTTCAAGAAATAAAAAGAGGACACGAGGAAATGGAAACACATTCCCTACTCATGAATGGGGGAGAATTAACATTATCAAGATGGTAATACTCCCTAGAGCTTTGTACAGATTCAATGTGGTTCCTATAAGGATACCCATGACATTCTTCAAAGCAATTAACCAAACAATCCTGAAATTCATATGGAACAATAAACCCCCACGGATAGCTAAAGCAATCCTTGGGAAAAAAGAAGATGGGAGGCATCACCTTTCCCAACCTCAAACTATACTACAAAGCAGTAATAATTAAAACAGCATGGTATTGGAATAAAAACAGACCTGTGGACCTATGGAACAGAGTTGAGTATCCTGACACCCACCCTCAAAGACATGATCTGTTAATCTTTAATAAAGGTGCAAAGAGTCCAAACTGGAGTAAGGGAAAGCCTCTTCAACAAGTGGTGCTGGGAAAACTGGACAGCTACATGTAAAAAAATGAATTTGGACCTGTGTCTAACACCTTGCACAAAAATCAGATCAAAATGGATTAAAGATCTCAATATCAGACCTGAATCCATAAAGTATGTTGAAGAAAATATAGGAAAAACCCTCCATGACATTGAAGCTAAAGACATCTTCAAAGGTGAAACACCATCAACAAAGCAACTAGAAGAAAATATAAACATATGAGACTACATTAAACTCAAGAGCTTCTGCACCTCCAAAGAAATAGTGACCAAGATAGAAAGACAGTCCACAGAATGGGAAAGAATATTCACCCAATGCCCATCTGATAAGGGGTTAATATCCAGGATACATCAGGCACTGGTACAACTATATAAGAAGAAAACAGCCAACCCCATTAAAAAAATGGGGAGAAGAGATGAACAGAAACTTTGACAAGGAAGAAATTCGAATGGCCAAAAGGCATATGAAAAAATGCTCATCATTATTAATCATCAGAGAGATGCAAATCAAAACAACAATGAGATATCACCTCACACCACAGAGGCTGGCCCATATCCAAAAGTGTAAAAGCAACAAGTGCTGCCGTGGATGTAGGGAAAAGGGGACTCTCATACATTGTTGGTGGGAATGTTGACTTGTACAACCTTTCTGGAAAAACAACATGGACATTCCTCCAAAGACTAGAAATTTAGCTCCCTTTTGACCCAGCCATACCACTCCTGGGAATATATCTGGGGAGCCAAAAACACACAGCGGAAACACCATCCGTACTTTTATTTTCATAGCAGCACTATTCACAATAGCCAGAGCCTGGAAACAACCAGTATGCCAGAGAACTGATGACTGGATAAAGAAACTGTGGTACATCTACACAATGGAATACCATGCAGCTGTTAGGAAAAATGAATTTATGAAATTTGCCTATAAATGGATGGACATGGAAAGAATCATGTTGAGAGTGAAATTAGTCAGAAGGAAAGAGAGAGACATAGAATGACTGCATTTATTTGCATGACATAAATATATCAGGTGGTCTTACCAAAAATGGAAATTACTGCAAACGTGAGGGAGTCAGAGGTTAAGTAAGACAGAGAGGGAATAAATGTCGAAAGGGCTGAATGTGTGAATAAATGTCAAAATGGCTGATACCGACATAGAACTGAGCATTAAATACAGGCAAAAAAATGCACATGATGGCTTCCAGAGTGCAACCCACAATGTGTAGGAGAAGGAAGGAGAGAGAGAGGGAGAAAGAAAAGAGATAAAGAACCTGCCATTGAGGCAGGCTATGGGAGGGGGAGGGAATTGGAAACATTGGTGGTGGGAAATGGGCACTGGTGGAGGGTGGATGCTGGAACACCATGTGACCGAAACCTCCAAACATGAACAACATTGTAATTGTATACCTCATGGTGGTATAATAAAATGTCAAAAAAAAAGATTTTAAGATTTAAAGGGCTAAATCTCTAGGAGGAAATTTTTTTTTTTTTAATTTTTTTATTTTTACAATTACAAAGATATACAATTAAAAAGTTTTGGTCATACAGTGTAGCAGCTCCCATCCCGCCACCAGTGCCCATCTCCCACCACCAACGTCCCGGTTCCCTCCCCCCCCCCCCCCAGCCCTCCTCCATGGCAGGTTCTTTATTTCTTTCCATTTCTCTATCTTTCTCTTTTCCTTCCTCTCCAGACTATGGATTACAGAACATACATTAAAGGGTTGTCATGTGTATCCTTTTTGCCTCTATTTAATGCTCCAGTTCTAGGTTGGCATTAGTACCCTCACAATTGTTAGCACGCTGTTCCATTTTTCTGTCTTACCTAGCCTCTGACTCCCCACACGTTTGTGATAATTTCCACCTTTGACAGGACCTCCTGATGTATGTTTCACTTGACCTTGGATATTGGTATCATAATATGTACCTATATATTTATGTTATGCAGATAAATGCAGTCATTCTGTAACTGTCTCTCTCTCCTTCTGGCTAATTTCGCTCCAACATAATCTTCTCCATGTCCATCCATTTGTAGGCAAATTTTATAACTTCATTTTTCCTAACAGCTGCATAGTATTCCATTGTGTAGATGTACCAAAGCTTTTTATCCAGTCATCTATTTTCGGGCACTCGGGTTGCTTCCAGATTCTGGCTATTGTGAATAATGCTGCTATGAACATAAAAGTAGGGATGGTGTTTCCGCTACGTATTTTTGGTTTCCCAGAGTAGATTCCCAGGAATGGTATGGCTGGGTCAAATGGGAGTTCAATTTCTAGTCTTTGGAGGAATGTCCATATTGTTTTCCAGAAAGGCTGTACCAGCCGGCATTCCCACCAACAATGGATGTGTCCCCTTTTCCCCCCACCCCCACGCCAGCACTTGTTGTTCTTGTTCTTTTGAATATGTGCCAGTCTCTGTGGTGTAAAATGGTATCTCATTGTTGTTTTGATTTGCATCTCTCTGATGATTAGTGATGATGAGCATTTTTTCATATGTTTTTTGGCCATTCCGAATTTCTTCCATGCTGAAGTTTCTGTTCATTTCTTCTCCCCCATTTTTTGATGGGGTTGTTTGTTTTCTTCTTGTAAAAGTTCTACCAGTGCCTGATATATCCTGGATATTAACCCCTTATCAGATGAGTATTGGGTGAATATTCTTTCCCATTCTGTGGACTGCTTTTGTAGGCGCAGAGAAAGCATTTGACAAGATCCAGCACCCATTCATGATTAAAACCCTCCAGAAAATGGGAATTGAAGGGACTTTTCTCCAAGATAGTTAGAGCCATCTACCAAAAGCCCACAGCGAGCATCATTCTCAATGGGGGAAAAGTTGAAAGCCTTCCCCCCTGAGATCAGGGACAAGACAAGGTTGCCCCCTCTCACCTCTTTTATTCAATATAGTACTGGAAGTACTTGCGATAGCAATCAGAGAAGAAAAAGGACATCAAGGGCATCCAGATAGGCAAGGAAGAAGTCAAGCTATCATTATTTGCAGATGACATGATATTATACCTAGAGAACCCTAAACTCTCTACCAAAAAACTCCTAGAAACAATAGACGCATATAGTAGAGTGGCAGGATACAAAATCAACACGCAAAAGTCGGGTGGCTTTCCCTATATACAAATAACGAAAGAGAAGAAAGGGATATTAAGGAAACAATTCCATTCACAATTGTGCCACAGAAAATCAAATACCTAGGAATCAACTTACCCAAGTGTGTAAAGGACCTGTACAAAGAAAACTACAAGACACTGCTCCAAGAGATAAAGAGGACACAAGGAAATGGAAACACATTCCCTGCTCATGGATGGGGAGAATCAACATTGTCAAAATGGTAATACTCCCTAGAGCTCTATACAGATTCAATGCAGTCCCTATGAGGGATACCCATGACATTCTTCAAAGAAATTGACCAAACAATCCTGAAATTTGTATGGAACGATAAACCCCCAAGGATAGCTAAAGCAATCCTCGGGAAAAAGAAGATGGGAGGCATCACCCTTCCCAACTTCAAACTGTACTACAAGGCAGTAGTAATTAAAACAGCATGGTATTGGAATAAAAAACAGACCCGTGGACCTATGGAATAGAATTGAGTATCCTGACACCCAACCTCAAACATATGATCATTTAATCTTTGATAAAGGTGCAACGAGTCTAAAATGGAGTAAGGGAAAGCCTCTTCAATAAGTGGTGTTGGGAAAACTGGGCAGCGACATGTAAAAAAATGAATTTGGACCTGTGTCTAACACCATGCACAAAAATCAGATCAAAGTGGATTAAAGATCTCAATATCAGACTTGAATCCATAAAAAGTACATTGGAAGAAAATATAGGAAAAACCCTCCCATGACATTGAAGCTAAAAGGCATCTTCAAAAGATGAAACATCTCTAACAAAGCAACTAGAAGAAAAGATAAATATATGGGACTACATGAAACTAAAAAGCTTCTGCACCTCTAGGGAGGAAATTTTGCAGGCAGAGAGACTGAGGTTTTCTAAAGAGGTTTTGGGGGAAATAATAAAACTTGTCCAGCCCTGAAGTTGCCTAAAGGCATGAAGGCCACATCCCTTTGATATGCAAATCCTGAGTCCTTTGGAGATGCAAGAGACTAAGTCCTACAGAGAAAACAGTGAATTCATTCCTAAAAGGACAAGCTACAGAGAGAATCTAAAGGTCATGATAAGTATATGACAGGACTAATAAGAGTGCATGCTTTCCCTGTGACAAGACCTTTCCCCAGTGTGAATACAGAGAACTCCAGGACAACACAATTTGAAAGAAATATATAACCTTCTCCCAAAAGTCATTCTCTGCTTTTGATCACTCTGGAGAAGCCTGGGTTTGATGCAGGTGGGCCTCACGGGTGACTTGTGTGAGGCCAGAAGGAGAGAGAGATGGTCGCTTTCTGGCCCCGTCTGCCAACCGTTGGGCAGGCTAAAGACTGATAAAAAAGCAAGTCAGCCCTAGCCCTTACCCAGGGTTTCCTCTAGGTTCTTGTCTTCCTCACAGAAAAAGAATTTTCAGGAGTCAATGAGCAGTGAAGTAAAACAGGTTATTTTAAGGAGGTTTTAGGAAAGGGAAGGAGGAGGGAAATAAGAGAGAAGAGTACACATCTCAAGATCTGAGATGTGGGCAACACACGTGCTTGGACAACACATGTGCATGGCCAGATGGGCTCAGGCAGCATGTGTGTCCAGGCAGCCCTGGATGAGCCTATGGAATGTGGGCAGGTCAAGGGAGATGACCTGGTGTATATGCGAGACGTGCCCTACCTGCTTGCTCATGTAACTACACACCCTAATGCTGACCTCTGAGTCTACAGGCTAAGAAGTGATATACCTTTGAATGGATAGGCTGGAGATGTATGTGGCATTACAAACTAATTGGCTATGTACTGCGCAGGCTCTGCTGTAATGGTCAGTAAAAGCCTATTTAAGATTCCTCCTTAAGGAGGCCCGGGTCTTGTCTCTGCCTAATTGGACCTGCATGTCTGTGTGGGAGCTTGACCCTAGCTAGCCGACCCAATAAACTCTGCTTTGTTAATTACATTCTCATGTGATTTTCTGTCTCTCAAAGGGGATAAGATTCTCTAGGCATTCCCGTGCCTAGAGATCAAGTGAACATCAGATGTGGCTTGACAACCACCTCTTGGGGCTGGTGGGGCTCAGGCCCACGCCATGCAGGGGCTCATCACAGACTTTATCAGTCCTAAGCCTGTCCAGCGGGTCCAAGCGGAAGAGGCTGCTGGGGAGAAAGTGACATCTCTCTCTCTCCTTCCTGCCTAGAATAAGCCACCCATGGCGCCCACCTACATCATTTACACATACATATTTTTCTGAATCAAATAATTTTTATTGAAAGAAATTTATGGAGATAAGACAAGAGAGAAAGAGAGACCTGTTTAAGAGAACCTGATGTAGGCAGGCAGAAAGGGGGTCTTATGGCAATGAATTCTTACCCTTAGGCTGTCCAAAGTCATCTTTTGAAACCAGGAACCAAGACTTGATGAGACCCATAACCAACAACAAACCCTGAGGGAGCTGGATCATCCAGGCTGGGCACTTCTCGAACATTCATTGGGTCATCCTCCTTGCCCTGCCAACATTCTATAGCTCCAGCCCCCTTTGTTTACCTTATACTGGTCCAGTATCCTGGGTGGAGAGGCATCAGCACCTAGGGTGGAGGGGCTTATTGTATTGACTTTTACTGATCTCTCCTAAGGGGGAATCTGTTGAGGCAAGCTATCTATCCTTTCAGGGAGTTGATCCCCACCACCCGAGATTTCTTGGGGAGCCACGGCCTCAGGCTGGAGCGGAGAATTGCTGTTTGCAGGAACGGAAAAATCCTAGGCCTTACCCATGGTTTTCTTAGAGTTCTTGTCTTCCTTGCAGAAAAAGAATTTTCAGGAGTAGACAAGCAGTGAAGTAAAAACGAATTTTATTATGGAGGTTTTAGGACAGGGAAGGAGAAAGGAAAGTGAGAGCAAAGCTCTCAAGGGAGAGCATGGGCTGCAAACAAAGGCAGAGAGCACTGACTGATTTCCAAAGGGTGCTTTTATCCTCATGGTCTGGAATGCTCTGGAATCTTCTGCTGAGTCATAGAAAGTTGATGGGGGTGGGGGGCAAGGGGTAAGGGCTGGGCAGAAGAAGGTGGATCCAGCTTAGTCAGGGTCTATTGTTGGTTAATGGGTCTTATCAAGTCTTGGTTCCTGGTTCCAAAAAGGGACAGCCTTATAGTTAAAGTTCACTGCCAGGAAGGGGGTGGGGGAAAGAAGATGGGGTGGGGTATGGCGAAACACCACCCCCATTAGTCTGCCTGCATACATCATAAATATATATGCATATATATATATGCATATATATATATATATGTATTTGGTAATCATAGCTTCTAGGCATTATGTGGATAAGAGAGGTATGAGACCAAGTATCCACCACTAGAGCATTATTGAATCATGCAGCCAAGAAGCATATATTGACCAAATGGCTAAACCTAGTGACAAAATATGGTTTGTAGAGATTGCATCAGAAACCTCACCACCAGTAATCCAACAGGGCAATTTTAAAACACAGAGAGAAAAAATCCATCTTTGTAAGACTAATTGAAAAAAATCTTTCAATTTTTTTGAAACCTGAGATAGATTAATGGAGATGAATGGCTCATAGCCAGATGAACAATTTTATATCATCAAATTATATCTATTAAGCTACATTTCATGTCTCCTAATTGTTGATTAAAGAAGTCTGTTCAAATTGTAGTATACACTCAAACTGGTTGTGATTTGTGCTTCAACACCCACTTTATTAAAGCAATAACTCATGAGGCTGAACTAATCATTCACTAATTAATAGTTAAAATTCGTTTTGAGATGGAGCAAGCAAGGTATTCTCTGAGTGATCTGATGTGGTTTATGGAACAAGCACCCTGGGCAATGTCTTGCAGGGACACTTCATTCAAATCAATTCAGCATTAAACAATAATTTATTCAATCATGTCTATACTTACCTCTTTTTGTTAACTTCTTGGCCATTGGCAGAAATTTATGGGAGAAATTGCAATAAATTCCCAGGAAAAACTAATTTTAGTTTCTGACTATCTGGCATATTTTACTTTTTATGAAGTTTGAGAGAATGAGAAACAATAATTCTAGAAAGAAAATCAGAAAATGAAGGGTAAAACATGGACAGAAAAGAAACCAGAAAACCAGAAAGAAAATAAAAAGCTAACCTAAACTAAAAGTGGAAAAGAAATTCAGGCAAATGCAATAGTGTTTATTTTCCCCTCTATGAATACTGATTTTAGGATAAGGTCCTTCCCAGGATCTTTCACATTTATAGACTTTATACAGTTCTAGACAGGTTCTAGCTGATACCCATCATCCCAGTAAGCCTAGCAAGAAGCCAGAGCAAACCACACATCATGCGGTCAGTCATTCTCAACATCCAGACTCCATAGTTCCTCTGAGCTCCATTCAAGAGAAAACCTGATCTTCCCCCTTTAAGTTTCATCAGTAAAGGCTTGAGATGAGAGCCTTCTACTGAGAGTATACCACCTACATGACAGAGCCTGGCAAGCTGCCCGTGTTTTATTTGTATGCCAAAAACTAGTAACAATTGCTCTTCCTGTCCCTGGAGCAAGCAGGTGCCCTTGGGCTACACTTACTTGTGACAGGACATATAGAGATGTTACTGGTGCCTGCTTGAGCTAATTGATGAACAATGGGAAGACAGTGATACAGTGATACAGTGATACAGTGATGAGAAAGATCTGGATAAAATTGACTAACAGAGATCCAAGAGGTGTTGGGAGATGGGAGATGGAGGTAGTGAAATGTTGAGATTTATGTTTCCTGTGGCAGAAAGGGACCATGATGAGTAAGCAGTAGAGATCAAGTGGCAGGACCTATCTCTTTCAAACTCAAGTTACTTAGAAGCAGAGAAATGATATGTTTCTAGTAGACTCAATGGTTCTATAACAGTATTTTCTAAGATTTCAAATAGCAGTTAATGTGGAAGTTGAATTCAAAAAGTCTCATTTGTGCTTTTTAAAATACTTCCTGCTGATCAGGGGTATCCCAGGGTGCAGAATCTAGGAAGCAGGAGAGAAGAGGAAAGTTCCTGATGTTGGGATGAACCTAACAGCACAAATGTCTTTTGAAATAGTATATTGGGACCGCTGGGCTAGATGTGAAGAAGTAAAATTGCTGACTTGTATAAAAACTCAATTCTTAGAGTTTGAGAAGTATCTGCATTGATTTCCAGAGTTTGAACCAGTTGACATTCCCATCAAGAGTGGACGAAAGTTCCTTTCTCTCCACATATGTGTCAGCATTGTTTTTTTTTTAAGACATATAAAATTGTTGGAGGGATAATGTTAACACTGATAGTGGTCTTGGGTATATATCATATCCTCTTCTCTGTTATTATAAATCACAGAGTCTGAGTAAAAGTTGTAAATAAAATTAGGTACACATTTGACACTTGACATCCTGTTATTCATCGTTTTGTTCAAGCGAGTGCCAGTAACATTTCCATTTGCCCTATCACGGCCGTAGGCCCAATGGCATTTGTTTGCTTCAGGAATACAAAGAACCTCAAACCATTCGTTCAGTGTCTTGATGAAGACGTCTGACCATCTTGTAGGTGGGCAGCCACGTGATCTTTTGACATCCCGTGGGATCCAGTCAGTAACAGCTCTAGTCCAGAGGTCATCTCCAAATCGCATTACATGTCCAGCCCATCTGATTTTCGATGCCTTGGCAAGCGAGACAGCGTCCCTGACTCTGGAACATTGATGGAGGTCGGAGCTCCAGTTCCTTCTTTCACTTGAGTGAGGCATAATATTCCAAGCATAGCTCTTTCGATTCCTCTTTGGGAGACCCGAATAACATTTTCATCCCTCCTTTCATAGGGGCCCAGAACTCTGAGGAGTATGTTAATGCAGGGAGAATGGTGGAGTTAAAGAAATGTGCCCGGACACAGAGTTTCTTTGTCTTTTTTTAAGCTATTTCTTCGATGCTTTTTGAAGGCATTCCATGCCGCTCTCTTCCTCCTGCGCAGCTCAGGTTTTAGGTCGTTCATCATGTTGACTTCTTGACCTAGGTACACATAACTGCTGCATTTAGAGTACAATGCAACAAACAATCCATTGAGAGTGAATGGGGCCTCTGGAACTAGTTCATTTTTCATGAACATAGTTTTGTTGAGATTCAGCTGTAGACCTATCTTTCCAGATTCTCGGTCAAAGAGAGTCAGCATTTGTGCCACTTGGCTAATGTTTGGTGTTATTAGAACGATGGTACACACAGATAAACTTAATCTCCTGCCCCCACATCTACGACACCTGCAGCCCCATGCTAATTGTGGACTTCTCTGCAGTATCTGCTGACCAAATTAAAAAAAGAGAAGTGCTTTTTCCTTAATTAAAATAAGTACCCTATATCACATTTACAGTGTTATTTTTTATTTATATCATTTGTACGCTTGGGTTATTTTATTTTATTTTTACTGTCAGTGCTCAGGATTTATTCTTGGCTCTCTGTGCTCCTTGGCAGGCTCAAGGGAACCATGTGGTGTAACTGAGATTGAACCTGTATCAGATGCATTCAAAGAAAATGCCCTACCTGCTGTTACTATCCTCATGACTCTAGTATTTGTTTTTTTTTCTTTCTTTTTATTTTTTGGGTTACACTTGGCGTGCTCAGGGGTTACTCAGGAATTATTCATGGTCATGCTTGGGGGACCATATGGATTGTCTGGGATCGAACCTGGGCCGGTCACATGCAAGGCAAATGCCCTACCAGCTGTGCTATTACTCTAGCCCCCTGTCTCAAGTATTTATATTCTTAATCTTTACAACAACCATCTGAAGCTGTACAGACAATTTGAACACATGGAAGAGTATGATAACAGTACACAAACATAAACCTTTCCACTTAGACATTTTCCAATCTACCAAGCTCTGACTTTTAAAGTTACTTTATTATTTCTGTAACATCACCAGAAAGAGAAAGAAGGGTTTTTATTTAATTGCGGTATACTTATGTTCATTGAAAATCAAAGATTCTAAGTATCCAGTTTGAATTTATTTTTAATATAAATACTTTCGGATCCTGCCCCTCAAGGTGTTGCAGGTGTGACTGTGATGCCTGGCTGCATAGGCAGGTGGCACTTGTCTACACCCAGGGCTTTGCCCCCATGGGCCCTGGATGGTTGATGGTCTGACACAGAAAAGACTAGGCTCCCTGGGATGAACCCAGGGCCATGGCAGAGCCTGGGAAGCTACCGTGGTGTATTCCAAATGCCTAAAACAGTAACAATAATGGACCGCATTCCCAATGAATGGAGATGTTACTTGCTCCCAAAAGCAAATCGATGAACAAGTGACAAGTGACTTTTTGGATTATTGCCCAAATCAAGATACAACACATTTACATCACACAAAAGTTTTCTCATAATGATTTCTGGTCAGAGATCCACAGAATAAACTTTTGTATTGATTTTCATCAATATATATTAGACTTGTGTATTTTCATTCTTTGCATGTAATCTTGTACTATGGACATACAGTTCTGACTGCATTTTTCAATATACTTTGGAGATTCATCCATGTTGTTTATCTTACTAGACCATTCATTTTCATTTTCATTGCTTATTAATTTATTACATTTTTTTCTTGATAGTTTTATTTTGGAGGAATCACTCCTGGCTGGGCTCTGGGGACCATACAGTGTTCCAGGAATTGAATTTGGGTCAGCTATGCACAAAACAAGCACCCTACCACTGTACAATTGCTCAAATCCCTTGACAGGCATTTTGGTTGCTTCCAGTTTGGAGTGTTCACGAATAAAGTTGCTATGAACTTTCTTGTACTATGTGTATGTATGTAGATGTTTACATTTCTCTTGCAGAAATATAGTATTTTGGATTTATATCATATCTGTATGTTCAGCATATAAGAAATTCACTTTCTGATTTGATTGCATGATTTTATACTCATTACTAAATTTAAGAGGTCCTATTGTTGCATATTCCTTCTAAAATTTAGTATTAACATTTTATTTGGTGGTGAGACATATCCAGCTGTGCTTAGGGCTTACTCCTGCTTAGAGGTCACAGCTGATGAACCATATGCTTGGGGGACCATATAGGGTGTCAGG
Organism: Cryptotis parvus; assembly: GCA_021461705.1. Taxonomy (NCBI): domain Eukaryota; kingdom Metazoa; phylum Chordata; class Mammalia; order Eulipotyphla; family Soricidae; genus Cryptotis; species Cryptotis parvus. The sequence continues at coordinate 61,961 of JAJIBD010008332.1, forward strand.
GGATTGAAGCTAGGTCAACTGCATGCAAGGTAAGTACCTTATCCACTGTAGTATCTTCCCATCCCCTTAATCATCATTTGTAAATATCAGCCAGTACAGTGAGAGCAGCAGTTTTGCAGACAAGCCTTAATTTCTGTAATTCATCATTCTTAGCTCAGTTTTTGATAAAGTTTCTATTTAATTCTCAGTCTACTTTCATGAGACTGTCACTTTTTTATTTACTTATTATAATTTACAAAACCTTTGTTTTTTGGTGTGCTTTAAATATTCCCTGTTAACTTTCTTAATATTGATTGTCTTTGTTGCAAAGTTTATATAATTCTGGTGAAGCTTAATGTAAAGACTGTTTTTTTTTATTTTGTACTTAGTATATTTTCAAAAAAATTTATTATTTCAAAACTGGAATATTTTTTCATTTTCCTCTTAGAAACTTCTTAATTTTAGATTCTTTTCACTTCACTTGATCACTTGAATCCCGTTATTCATTGATTTGCTCGAGCGGGCACCAGTAACATTTCCATTGGACCCTATCACGTGCCAATGTAGCCCAATGGCATCTGGTTGATTCAGGAATATGAAGAGCCTCAAACCCTTCCTTCAGGGTCTTAACAAGGAAGTCTGACCATCTTGTAGGTGGGCGGCCACGTGATCTTTTGATATCCCGTGGGATCCAGTCGGTAACAGCTCTAGTCCAGCGGTTGTCTCCAAATCGCATTACATGTCCAGCCCATCTGGTTTTCGATGCCTTGGCAAACGAGACAGCATCCCTGATTCTGGAATAGCAATGGAGGTCAGACCTCCGGATTCCTTCACTCACTTGAGTGAGGCGTGATATTACAAGCATAGCTCTTTTCGATGCCTCTCTGGGAGACCCGAATAGCATTCTCATCCTGCTTTCGTAGGGCCCAGGTCTCTGAGGTGTATGTTAATGCAGGGAGAACGGTGGAGTCAAAGAGATGTGCCCAGAGCCGGAGGTTCTTTGTCCTTTTAGCTATTTCTTCAATGCCTTTGAAGGCATTCCATGCTGCTATCTTCCTCCTGCACAGCTCAGGTTTTAGGTCGTTCATCATGTTGACTTCTCGACCTAGGTACACATAACTGCTGCATTCAGAGATGTTTGTTCCATTGAGAGTGAATGGGGCCTCAGGAACTAGTTCATTTCTCATGAACATAGTTTTCTTCAGATTCAGCTGTAGACCTACCTTTCCACATTCTCTGTTAAAGTCAGCCAGCATTTGTGCCGCTTGGCTAATGTTTGGTGTTATTAGAACGATGTCATCAGCGAAGCGGAGGTGGTGTAGTTGCCGACCATCTATCTTCACTCCCATTCCTTCCCATTCTAATTGTCTCATGATGTTCTCGAGGGTGGCGCTGAAGAGTTTTGGTGAGATGGTATCACCCTGTCGAACCCCTCTTTTGACATCAATGATCACTTCTTTGTAGAATGGTGAGATCCTGGTGGTGAATCCGTAATACAGGTCACGAAGGATCTTGATGTATTGGGTTTGAACACCCTGTTTGACTAGGGCTTCGATGACTGCTTCAGTCTCCACAGAATCAAAGGCTTTCTGTAAATCAATGAGCGTGAGACAGAGCGGCATCTTGTACTCCCTACAAACCTCAATGAGCTTGGTTACTCTGTGGATATGGTCAATTGTGCTGAATCCTTTCCGGAAACCTGCTTGCTCTCATGGTTGTCCTTCATCTAGTGTTCTGCTAATCCTGTTCAGGATGACTCGTGTAAACAGCTTGTAGATGACAGACAACAGGCAGATGGGGCGATAGTTGCCGATGTTGTGAATGTCTCCCTTCTTGAACAGTAGAACTGTCCTGCTGGTTTTCCATTGGGAGGGCACCTTGCATTCGGACAGGTAGCGTGTGAAGAGCCGAGCTACTGTATTGATGAGTACCGACGGCAGATTCTTCAGGTGTTCGGGTCTGAATTTGTCTGGGCCTGGTGCTGTTCCCTTCTCTACCGACGAGATGGCATGTCGGATTTCAGAAGGGAGAACGTTGGGAATGACATATCCATCCTGTGGAATTTGGTATGTGGGCAGGTGGATGTGGCTATCAAAGAGATTTGAGTAGAAGTCCTGGATAATCTTCTCCATTGCCTTTCTGGAAGATGTGATAGATCCATCAGGGCATCTTTTAGATTCTTTTAGGTTTTATTTGTTTATTTTTTCTTAGATTCTTTTTAGGTTTTATTTTTTTATTTTTATTTTTTTTTGTGTCCCAGGCTTCTTTGTTTAAGAACAAAGCGATGAGTGAATTGGGGATTAAAATCAAGAGCATCCCTGAATTTCACACTTGGGTCCAACCAGTCCCCCAATTTTCCTACTCCCCTTTTTGTCCCCAATTTCTTTTTAGTGAATGAAGAACTCAATCCCCAAAACTCTGGTACAATACTCCAGGCTCTTGCCCTGACTCCACCCTTTCCTCTGCCCGTGAACAGTGGGCATTTTTAATTTCAAATGATTTTAGAATATGATTTAGTGCAAGGATTATAACACTTTATAAGGATATCTATACATTTAATCCCATTTCTATAAGAAACATTCTTTTTTTAAGCTTGAGTCTTTTGATTAGAATCATTCAACACATATGGTATCATCCTTTTTATGGCTTCTCCATCTTATCCTTTATATTTCAAATTAAATCATATTTTGACAAAAAACACTTTCTTCCCAATTCATCTAGGTACCACCCTTTATTTTACTAATAAGTTGCAACATACTGTGTAGGCAATTTCCACATGTATTACTTTTGTTTATTTAATTCTAGTTACCTGTCTCTTCACTAAAAGATAAACTCCACTCCAAGAATCTTGTATGTTAGTTCTTCTGAAAAATGTATCCTGGGATCCTAATAGCCTGCTATCTAAACAAATGTGTATCAGGTGAATAAAAATGGTAGCAGGTTAATACAAACCTCCCTTGCGTGTTCTTTCCCACTAAGAGGTAATGTCACAGTCATACCCTTGACTCCTTATAAAGGGTCACAAGGAGTTGCTGCTTAAGCTCTGGTATGTGGTTGATGAAACTCAGATTGAATGAATAAAGGCATGTGATGTCTTGTCCTAAAGTTGCAAAGATCAGTAACAAAGTTTGAAATGGATTTTGTTATGAAGTCAGGGCAGAAAAGGAAAATTGACTTGATCATAAAAGACCTTGATGGTTAAAATGTCAAAACATTTTGAATGAAATACTTGTATTATTAAATCTTGACTTGTGAAGCCTGTATCATGGGACCATGTGGGCAGAGTTTTGGAGGATTCAGTATGCCAATGAGAAAGATAAATGAATGTAAAAGCAAATCATGAGAAATGTAACTATGGATGTACAGTAGATCATGCAAGCAATAAAGTATGGGAAATAAGAGACTGGTGTAGAAATACAGACAGAACATTAGCATTAATTGCAAGAACATAAAAGCTTACCATCATTAAACTTTTATTTAACATCTTTTTTTTGCCTTTTTGGGTCACATTCGGCAACGCTCTGGTGTCACTCCTGGCTCTTTGCTCAGGAATTACTCCTGGCAGTACTCTGGGTACCATATGGGATGCCGGGGATTGAACCTGGGTCGGCTGGCGTGCAAGGCAAATGCCCTAATCCTGTGCTATCTCTCCAGCCCCTTATCTAACGTCTTGACTTCATGAAATATCTTCTAGGCCCAGAAAGATATAGCACAGAGACCTGGGCATCGCCTTGCACATTGGAGCCCAGGGATCAAACCTGGGTTGGCCCCTGTACAAGGCAGTACCTTAAACCCTGTTCTATCTCAATTCTTTTTCTAACAGAAGTTACTTTGTCTTTCATTCTATCATTCTCAGTGAAAGAGAAAACCTCAGTGGTTTCTGGTGCTTTACTTATTTTTTCCTTCTTGATTTCTTAGGCTCATTTTGGAAAGCAAATTACAAAAAATTAAAGGAAATGTATATCTTTGGTCACCTGTTCGTCAGTACTATGATGGCTACAGCTCCCTGCTCAAAAAATATTTTTTTTTATTTCCCCAGAAGAGAATTTGTAGAATAAAGTTACTGGGATGAAACTTCAACAACAACAAACAAAATTCGAGTGGCCCACAGGCATATGAAAAAAATGAAAAATATGAAAAAATAAAAATATGAAAAAATGCTCAGCATCACTAATGTCATGGAGATGCAAATCAAAACAACAGTGAGGTATTATCTCACACCACAGAGACTGGCACATATCCAAAAGAGCAAGAACAACCGGTGCTGGCGTGGAAGCGGGGAGAAAGGGACTCTCATCCATCGTTGATAGGAATGTTGACTAGTACAGTCTTTTTTTAAAACAATATGGCCATTCCTCCAAAAACTAGAAATTGAGCCCCCCATTTGACCCAGCCATACCACTCCTTGGAATATACCCTGGGAGGCCAAAATCACACAGCAGAAACACCATCTGCTCTTTTATGTTCATAACAGCACTATTAACAATAGCCAGAATCTGGAAGAAACCAGAGTGCCCGAGAACAGATGACTGGATAAAGAAACTTTGGTACATCTACACAATGGAATATTACACAGCTGTTAGGAAAATGAAGTTTTGAAATTTGCCCATAAATGGATGGACATGGAGAGGATCATGCTGAGTAAAATTAACCAGAAGGAAAAGGACAGATATAGAATGATTGCATTTATTTTCGGGATATACTGTATCACTGTATCACTATCTTTCCGTTTATCATCGATTTACTTGAGCCGGGCACCAGTAGCATCTCCATATGACCTGTCTCATGAAAGTAGAGCCCAAGGGCACCTGCTTGCTCCAGGAAGATAAAGAGCCTCAAACCATTCCATCAGGTCATGGGAATGAGGTCACTGGTATTTGGTATATCAAATACGACACGGGTAGCTTGCCAGGCTCTGCCGTGCGGGTAGCATATTCTTGTAGTCACCTCTAAATCCAGCATTTAGCTATCAGCCAATAAACATGCAGTGGTCAAAACCAGTGCCCCAAAAATGAAATGTCATAAAGCCACGAAAAACCGCCTAGGGCTGAAATGAAGACAAGCAGCAGAGAGACAGTGCAGGGCCCTGGGTTCTATTCCCCGTTGGCACCTCGGGAAGCCGCCCTCCACCATCACCTGACCACTGTCTGTCCCTCACATGTTTGTTTCCAATGTTGCTTCTGCTTCATGGAAATTTTATTTGCTGACACTGAAAGAACAACACATTTACCTGTTATCTTGTATCTTAATTGGTTTCTGGGCCATAATTCATGGCGCTTAGGGTCTATTCTTGGCTCTGTGCTAAGGGACAACTTCTTGGGATATACATATATATATACATATATATATAGGATACCAATACCAATAATAATATATATGTATATATACATATATATACATGTATATATTAGTATGATACCAACATCCAAGGCCAGGCAAAATATATATTAGTAGGTCTTGTAAATATGTGAAATCAACTGCCAGTGTGTGGGAGTCAGAGGTTAGGTAAGACAGGGAAAGGAACAATGTGCTAATAATTGTTGAAAACGATAATACCAGCCTAGAACTTAGCATTGAATATAGACAAAGGGATACACATGAAAACCTCTAAATGTATGTATTGCAAATCACAATGTGTAAGAGAAGTAAGAGAGAGAAAGAGAGAGAGAAAAGAGATAAGAGAGCCTGCCATAGAGGCAGGCTGGGGGAGGGGGAATCAGGGGACATTGGTGGTGGGAAATGGGCACTGGTGGAGGGATGGATGCTGGAACAATGTATAACCGAAACCGAAACATGAACATCTTTGTAATTGTATATCTCACGGCAGTATAATAAAATATTTAAAAAAATAAATAAACAAAAAACAAACAAACAAATAATTTGCTGTGATGATAAACAAGAAAGGCCAGTCACCTCCACACATACCACCAGCTGCATGGCAAAATAGCATGGATTTTATTGAATAGTAATCCAAGACAGCCCTGGTCCTTTGCTCCAAGTTACCAACACCTAGCAATAGTACTCATTCCACAGCGTGTTCTGTGACCACTCGGGGCAGATGGGCAGGCGATGCTGCTTTCAAACCAGGCAGAGAGTGTGGTATTCTGATAGGTTTTCTAGTGCTACCTGCGGAGATACATGTCTCGAAAATGAAGCAGGAGACTCTTTCTGGGGATACAAAATGCATGAAAGAGGTGGAAAAGCTCAATGACCTGGCAGAATCGGCATGCAAGGGCCTTCGCCCCAAGGACTCCTAAGGAGAAGAATTCTGAGGTCAGGGGATGAATTCAGGCTTTCTCTAAGATGGCAAACCTCCCACTGGTCTCTGATAACTTCAGATGGTTTCCAAATCATGCTAAACTACTTTTTCTCCTTAAAGGGGAGGCAAAAAACAAGTTTCCTGGTGAGACCATGATTTCTTACATGAACTGAAAAAAAAATTTCAGCATGCAGAATGATGATGCAGTGAAAGAACATAAATATCTGAGTCTCTTACCTTGTTCTAGCTATGTGAATTTGGTAATCCATATAACTTCTCTAGTTTTTTCCCTATAACTGCAAAAATTTGAAGAATTTATGTAGGTGATTTCTATAATACATTTCAGCCTCAATATTCTGAAAAAAGCAAAACATATTCTGTCATCCCTGTCAAGCGAGCATCTCTTCTTGAATGTTCCCAAAGATAGGAGCTTGCGACTTTTAAAAATGCCATGGTTTGAAAGCTGAAACTTTCTTCCTTGATCTCTTTTCTCTTTTGACAATGTCCTGGCAATGTGAAAGTTAGCAGGTCCTGAAAGGGCTATTTTTCTAATGTCAGCCTTAATATCTTGCAGCTTGAAAACACTACCTCATTTATTAAGAGTTACCCACTGTTACTTGCTGCCAGTTTCATCAGATATTTCCCTAATTCAACCCTTAAAAATACACATTCAAATTAAACATAAAAGAAAAGAGTAATCAGAGGACAATAGAATTATGTTTTTAAAATTTGAAGTTTTTTTTTTTTTTGGGTCACACCCAGCAATGCTCAGGGGTTACTCCTGGCTCTGGACTCAGGAATTACTCCTGGTAGTGCTCGAGGGGACCATATGGGATGACGGAGATAAAACCCAGGCTGGCATGGGCCGGTCGCGTGCAAGGCAAATACCCTACCTGCTGGACTATCGCTCCGGCCCCACATAATCAAAACCTTTAAAGCTGTACAAACTGCCAGTAAGTTCTTCCAAAACTCCTTTGATACGACCGAAGACTTGAAAAGTGATATAACTTATCCATAGTCAGGCAGATGAGATTTACACTCCAGAATCCCTTGAATGGTTTCTAAAGGGTATACTCCAGCATAATAGAAGTAATGTGAGGTAGAAAGAGAGTGTAGTAGCATGGGGTAGGCTAATAAATTCTATATTCATTTATGTTTGATAAATGGTACAATGAACAATCAGTTCTGTTTTATAACAATGCCTTTCATAAAGTTACCTATGTATACTCCTGAGGTGATCAGGAAAGGAGAAATTACTATGAAAATAACTTTTAGCAAAAAAGTATTAAAAAGGCAGAGAGTGAACCTGCCATAGAGGCAGGCTAGGGGAGGAGGGAGGAAGTGGGGTTATTGGTGGTGGGAAATGGGCACTGATGAGGGGATGGGTGCTGGAACACTGTATGACCAAAACCCTAACATGAACATCTTTGTAATTGTATATCTCATGCTCATATAATAAAATATTTTTTGAAAAGAGGTAGAGAGAAAGTATACAGGAGCTTTGGTGGTCCCCAGTTCAATTCTTGGCACCATGAACATTACTGGGAGTGATCCCAAGCACAGCACTGCTGTGTGACCCCAAAATTCAACCACCTTGTAAAAGAAAAGTATTAAGCACAGAAAATTAGGAGCATACAAACCCATTGAAAGGGCTTGTAAACTCTTTTCGATGGCCAAGTGAAAGTGTCCCCTTAAATTAGGACTAAGGATTTAACTTTTCATTTTCATTACATTTAAAAATTTAAGGTTCAGCAGAGTTAGGAATTTGTTTATGTCTATTCCTAAGGCCAAAGTTCACTATTAATAAAGAGCAAGAAAATCTTATACCCATCAAGCTCATGTGTAATTCTAATACTTGCTGGAGAAAGTTGAGTAAATCTCTCATTTCTTCCTTTTATATATTGAACAGGTCATTTTGCAGCACTTAATCAAAGTATCATCAAATAAAAGCCCTACTCTGCAGTGAGATAACTCTATGGTGTCCAGCTGTCCCTCCACTTTGGCAGAGATCAAAAAGGGGAGTGACCTATTTTGTTTCTTAGACCACACCCAGGAGTGTTCAGGAGCTACCTCTGTCTTTGTGCTTGAGGGACTGCATGGCTAGTTTAAATCTAGGTCTCCTGCTTGCAAAGCATGCGCTCAACCTGTTGTTATCAAGGACCCATGCAATGCCAGTTCAACACATTGTCAAGGACCTGCTTGACACATTCCGTTTCCCTTCATGAATAGCTGATTAAGTCCACACCCAGTCATTTCTCTTATTAGACATTCACTTTTTTTTTTTTTATTTTACACCAGACCAAATTTTCTGGTGACAGAAACTTGACAACTGGGAAGAGGACCTATGTTCTGAAGTCCATAAAATTATACAAATTAAACAACTCACAAAAAGATTATATAAAGTAGCTGAAGGGGGAGACGAATTTGAAGGGACCTTATTCCAATAGCTATATATAATTTGTTCCTGCATTTCCAGTTTGCTATTATCTTGTACCTGCATGACATTGCATGACAGCCCTCTTGTCTCTGGAGCTGTAAGGAACAGTTCAGTCTTTCATCTAGCTAAGTGCTTCTGTGTTGTGTACTGCTGTCAAAGACTCTTTAAGTCTTATAAAACTGGGCAGAAATGGGGCTGAGTTACCAAAATTATTCTGGTGCTGACACAAAAAAAATTCTCTGTTGGGTTTATAGTATTTCATAAGATTTTTTGATCACATGTCTTTATTTTAGGGAAAGAGCTAATATAGCTCAGAAAGTAGAAAGGTACCTTGGACCCGTTTTGGGGATTAAGTTTAAGTTACAGTTTCAGGGTTCCTATGCTTAGAAGCCCTGTGACCTAGAAGAGAACAGGTGTGTTAATTATGGCTTGAGTCACATGATAATTATAAACATGATTCCAGTCTGAGCCCAAATGTATACACTGTACAAAGGACTGTGCTTGGTTCTAGATAGCTGATTTGCACATGACTTTCTGAACTTTGTTACTTTCCCCTTGCAAGGCCTCTTCCACACTCTCCAAATCTGTGTCAATCAAGCTTCAACTCTTGTTCAACAGGAAATTCAATGAGTAGTTCCACTTTTACTTATCTTTTTCCCCTCTGAAATCATGACATCCTGTTGACACTCATCACAAATCTGCCTGTGACATTTCTTATAGTACTTTCCTGCTCTATTTAACAGATTTTAGGATTATTCTCTGATCCCTGATGGCATCTTAATGCCATTATCTTATTCCCAACCGTTATATTCTCAAAGGTACAGACTGGATCTGATGCTGTTAAATGGTTCCCCAAACATTTGGAACAATATTTAGCATGTAATGGATACACAGATATTTCTGAACAAGAAACATTTATTCATTAACTACTTCAGTTTCTAACACCAGTTCAGTTCTGCCCACCCCACTCCACTTCACCCACAGGAATTTAATTGAAACAGGACTTAGTTTGCATATGAGTATATTTGTCAGACAGATGAGAATTAAAATGGAGTTTTAAAAAATTGGCTATTACCAAGTGGTAGAAATGAATTTAGCAACTTCTCTTAGCTACTCTCATGCTCTTAAACCATGAAGAGCAATGTGACACTTATGAAGTCCCAAAAGATTTTCTTGCTTCCAAGAATTATTTCAGGCTTGAATTCCCAGCAATTCAGAAGCAATTTCTATTTCCTGCCATATTCATACTTTGTATCTTTATAGACACTAAGAGTTGTGTTTTCTATTTTTTTATGCATGGGGCCTTTTCATCTTACTGACCCTATGATCTTGGCTCAGCTGACTTTATAGTGCTAAACTCACTTAGGCATTGAGGAAACGATGCAAAGAGATGCCCTTTAGTTGTTGGCAAAATTGGGATTTGAATTTAAATCTCTTGCCTCCCCTTGTTCCCTTTAATCTGAGGCTCTTATGTGTGCCAAAACTAAGTATATGAATGTCAAGTGTACTTGAGTATTTAACCAGTGTAGAGGAAGAGATTACAGTTAGGAAAATATAAAATAACTTTTTATTTCATAGGGAATTTCCAGCATAAAAATAATAACTACAACCCTTGGTTTCTATCTCCAACAAAATAAGAATAATGTCCCTGCTTGCTTTGTCTCTGAATTCACATTTTGAAATTTTGCAGCTTTTTGCTATAAAATTAGATTATTGAAGCTACTCTGAATAAATAGATAGGGTGTCTTAAATATACAAAACAAAAATCATTTGTCACCAAACTGGTGGCTAGAAGTAAAGAATCCACTGACCAGCACGGTCACTTTCTGAAGATAGAATTCTCCTGGCTTGTAGACAGTTCCCTCTCAATGTGTTCTCACATGGTAGAGAGAAAAGACACTCTGCTTCTTCTTATAAGGGACAAAATAACATCATGAGAACCCCACCTTCATGCCCTTTAAACTTCAAGTATCTCACAATACCCTACCTCCAAATATCATCATACAGAGTATTAGAAACTCTACATATAATTTTTTGAGATGACATAATTCAGTGTGCAGCATATTTTAAGACATAGTTTTTAAAAGTGTATGTATACCTGTAATTGTATGTAGCTGATAGATTGTGGTAGAAGAATAATGTTAGTCCGGCTTTAATTTGCTGTTGTTGTTGTTGTTGTTGTTTTTTTTTGGGTCCCACCTGGCAATGTTCAGGGGTTCCTCTGGGCTCTGCACTGAGGAATTACTTCTGGTGGTGCTCAGGGGGCCATTTGGGATGCCGGAGATTGAACCCGGGTTGGCTGCATGCAAGGCAAACGCCCTACCTGCTGTGCTATCACGCTGCACCCCAGCTTTCATTTGTTAAAACCCTTATTCCAATACATCCTTTCCTGGGGCCGGGCGATAGCCCAGCGGGTAGGCGTTGCCTTGCACATGGCCGGCCTGGCCGGCCTGGGCGACCCGGCATCCCATATGGTCCCCGAACACCGCCAGGAGTAATTCCTGAGTGCAAGCCAGGAGTAACCCCCTGAGCCGTCGCGGTGACCCAAAAAACAAAAAAAAAAAAACCCAATACATCCTTTCCATAAGTAGCAGAGTTTAAGAAAAATTTTATTATGCCTCCATTAACTCCCTGTCAGGAACACAAGGCCTGCATATGCTACTTAGAAAACATCTAAGTTGATGTTTCTGAACAAAGAAGCAGAAGAAGAAGCAGTAGAAGAAGCAGAAGTGGCTGGAGTGATAGCAGAGTGGGAAGGGCATTTGCCTTGCACCTGGGTTCAATCCCCAGCATCTCATATGGACCCCAAGCATTGCCAGGAGTGATTTCTGAGTGCACAGCCAGAATAACCTCTGAGCATCTTGGGTGTGATAAAATACCCCCCAAAAAAAGAGAGAGAAGCAGAGAAGCAGAAGAAGCAGAAGAGGGCCAGAGTGATAGCACCATGAGGGAGGGTATTTTCCTTGCATACAGCAGACTATGATTCAATCCCCACATCCCATGTAGTTCCCTGAGCACAGGCAGGAGAAATTCCTGAGTGAAGAGCCAGGAGCAACCCTGAGCACTGCCAGATGAGACTCCCAAAAAGAAAAAAAATGAGTAGCAGAACTAAGAGAAGCGGGAGAACAGGAGAAACAGGAGACACAGAAGCAGAAGAATCCACATCTCTCCAGCTTCATTCGCAATTTCCAATGACAAATTGTTTTACATGCCAAAATATAGTCGATTTTTGATATTTGATCTAGTAATGTATAAAATCACTGTGAACAATGAATGAGTAAATTGAGTCACTTTGTATGGGACATGTAAGAATGTGCTTCCTATGAGCCTCTTGATCACAAAATTTTCATTAAAAAATCAATCTCTAACTTCATTAGAGATTACCTTCTTATTACCTTTCCTAAGTATTTAGGGAAATATTTAGTTTGTTATATATATTTGTTAAAACTGAAATGACAGCCATTGAAATACAACAAAAACAAAATTAAATACAGTAGAGCACATGCATCAAGATTGTCTAATGCAAGTATTTTCTTTGTAACACTTACTTGAACTTAGGAACATGAGATAACATTGCTGCGCATGCTTGGATGTTCACTTTGAAATGATCAAATTGGGGCCAAGGAGTATGACCTCTATGGGGAAAATAATATAAAACAAAAATATATAGCATAATCAAGTAAAAGCACAAAACATAAAGAAGTGTTTCACAGTAAATAGACTATGGAAATAACACTGTTTACAGTGTAAGAGCTGAAGTTATTAACTTTGAAAGTATGAATGCTAGATGAATCCATTTTTTTGGTCAGCTCTCCACCATCTGTGAAAGGCCACAACATTCCTGATGAGAATTCCCAACTTACTTATTAACTAAAATTGATTGGCAGCCCCCAAGTAAATGAGAATTAATTTGGGGATAGCAAATAACTTTTAGTCAATTGATGAATTTTCAAATATGGAGTTCACAAGTAAGATTCACTGTACTTACAGTTCTTTCCTCTCCAGCCCCAAGTCCTTGTCTTGGACCTGTGCATCCACTCCAGGGTGCACACATCTAAAGATAAGAATGATTCTTTGTAGAACCCAGAAACAGGCACTTGATTGTATTGACTCAAACTTCTTTTGTGCTGTACCCCCAAGGTATTGCAGCTAAGCAGGTCTGAATAGCTGGAGCTCCTTTGAGCCTCCTACAATGAGTCTCTTATCTAAGATGTGCAGTGCTCATCTATATCTGATACATAGTACTCTTATCTCTCTAGCCACCTTGTTTCTCAGTTCTCTACCTAAGATGGGGTACCATAAAAAATCTAGTTGTTTATCTGATGTGCTGAAGTATGCTATGTGCCATTCTCATACAAAGACTCCTGTAGGCATGACTATTGCAGTTAGTTACTTCTGATGTTTAAAATTTTATTGTAGAACATCATAGCTTTAGGTTAGGCATTTTTATCCAGATAATAATAAAAAGTAGAGAGAAATTAATATTTTCAAAGATCTAAGATACATAAATTTTACTGGTATTAGTTCTTAAAATACATAAAAAGCTCTATAAAATCGGTGGCTTCAAGAGGAGTGAAATTAGAAACATTATGAAAAACAACATTTGACCACCAAGCATTGGTGATTTTTGCTATCTAGTGTCACATTTAAAACATATTTAATTCTCTACATCACTCGGAAATGCAGATAAAAGCAACAATGAGCTATCACCTGATACCAGTGAGACTGGCATACTTTAAAAAAGAGAGAAAACAATCAGCTCCCTCCAGGTCAGCAGGTGTGGTTACAGGCACGCAGACTCGCAACCAGCATCATTGAACAAGGGACAGATCAGAACCACAGCTGTGCTGGCGAAACCACTCTGTGGCCACAAAAGTGTATTAGATAATAATGTAGTTTAGGACCAGGTCCTTCCCAGGATCTTTCACATTATACCATTGGGCTACACTGGCACGTGATAGGGTCAAATGGAAATATTACTGTCGCCCGCTCGAGCAAATCAACGAATAACAGGATATCAAGTGATCAAGTGAATGATTATTGTAGTTGCAACAAACTGTGGAGGTTGATGGGGAATGAGGAACTATAATGTCACACTAGAACTCACTATTGCATATACAAATAGAGACTTACATCATAAACCGTTAATATCTGTAGGGCAAGCCAAAAAGTGTAAGAGAAGAGAGA